>VXBU01017008.1:355518-383953 GCA_013400315.1 Bombycilla garrulus | reverse complement strand
GCTCTTTTAAAAATTCCTCATAAAACAAGCAGATGGACTAATTTCACTTAAGCTAAAAATAATACACAAGTGGAGAAAGTCAAACTTGGGTCTCCTTTTGTAGGGAGCGTCAGGTATATATTTAGAGGGATCCACATTTTGCTTGGCGGCTTAGGACAGGAATCAAAGGCATACCTTTGCTGCTTAACAAATCATTATCTTTATTGCTTAGGAAAAGAGGACCAGAAGTCTCAGTCGAGTATTGAACCTTCTGGTTGTCCACATAGTTTTCAGTTCATTCCCTGATTCCACTTTGGAGTCTTCCAGCCAGCTCTCTTCAAAACCAATGTGGAATAGAGAATTTTAATCCTGATGCAATCTGGATTCAAGGAGGGACTGCTTCATGACTCGGGATCTAGAAGCTCTACCTTTATATGTGCTTAATGATAAAAATACAACAGAATGGACTTTTCCACGGCATGATAAGGTTTCCAAGAGGCAAGAAAGGTTTTTAGGAAACAGCCTTGCCCTGGACCGTTATGGCATGTTAGAAAATCTGGTGCAAGTATAATTTGCATATATTCAGATATGACCAAGTCCCAGTATTACTTCTCTACAAAGAGAGGGCTCCTCTCTTTGACAGTTATGTCAGGAAATCAAGAAAATTTCATAAAATTCCAGGTTTGACTGTGGATACTCTTTGATACAGTGCATAANCCCTCTTTCAGCTCAGTTTGAGCTTTTCCTTATATTTTCTCTCCCCTGACCTGCTGAGGAGGGGAGTGACAGAGCAGATTTGGTAGGCACCTGGTTTCCAGATCAAGGTCAACCCACCACACAAACTAAGCAACCAAAATCACAGGGTTAAGCCTCAGGGGGAAGAGGAAGGGAAAAGGGAAAGGGCAAAGAGATAAAGGGGAAGGGAGAAGTGAAAAAGGAGATGGACCTTTTTGAGAGGTGGTAAAAAATTACTTAATCCTTTTACTTATAAAAACTAAACCAAAATTAATCACAAGCTCAAAAATACAGATCTTCCATATTTATACCAGGTTGCCCTTTGGAATGCAATCATATTTTAATCATGACCCTGAAGAATAAATAGTACTAGGTAGTCTAATTTCTATTTATAATTTAAAGTATTTTGAAGTGAGCAATCCCTGAGTGAAGAAAGAATGTAAACTCAGAATATGTGTTCAGTAACAATTGCTTAGTGAAAAAAAAAAATCTTTAGAGTTGCTACTGTGGCTCACTATTAAATCTGAGTAGCTGGGTCTGAATGATTTATGTGCTAAGTTATTAAAAGTAAATCAAATAAACGCATGGGAACACCAGTCAGTCCATTTGCTCTCGCTAAATCCCCCTCAGGTTATTTCTCATATATCAGCAGTGTGGCCAAGCAGACTGCGGGACTGTTCAAGTGTCATAATAATATTTTGGCATCTTCAATAAGCAGTGACAAAGGAGAAGACTTTTTACACTCTCAAAAAGTGTTTATTCATATAATTCTGACAAGTTGTGTTAATTAATGCTGAAGGACCCTTCTCATGTCACTACCCTAAAATTAAATTTATCTTAGTGTCTTGAACATTTTCAGGAGACCCTATGAAATATATTTATGTACATGAAACATTAAATACATTTTAAGAGTTGCAATCCTGCAGTCTTAACTCTATTTTCTTCTTCCAAGTTTCACAGTGATTAAGTTTCAACATCAGTTTTCTTAATGAGTCATAATATCTGAAAATGATTCTACTTCATGTTGAATCACCAGAATGGTTTGGGCTGGAAGGCACCTTAAAGATCAGCCGGTTCTAGGCTGCCTGCCATGGGCAGGGACACCTTCCTCTAGATCAGGTTTGCTCAAGTAGGATGTGTCCCTGCCCATGGCAGGGACAAATTAAAGTTAACCAAGTTAAAAAGATTTCAAATATATCTTCAGTAAAAAGACTTACAGGCATCGTCTCAGGCTTTTTCCCTATGTGACTATTTTGCACAGAATACTGCAAACCATACATAAATTACATTCATTTTTATAAGGATATCTTTCAAATTATGCTCTCTGTTATGGAAACTTTCCCATACACAAAGAACTTCCATTATATTTTACTTTATTCTAATCCCACTTATGCTTGTCAGGATTCATGAAAGCTCAGTGCACTCATTCAAGCTGTGAGAGAACAGACTTTAGAGGATTGTGCCTTTTTGGACTGCTCTTCTTTCAGGTTCATCTATGATGAAATAAATAGTTTAGGCCCATGTTTCTCAAGGAGGCTTACAAAGAAATTGTCCATATTTAGGATCTCAGCCAGCAAAACAATTTCCCTTTCATATTCTTTCTTACTGGAACACCAAGACGTAAAATTCATCATATTTGCTGAAGGAATAAAACATTGTTTTTATGTATGGGCATGCTTTCCAATTAACCAGTTCCTGTGGCTGTCACTGACACACACAAATATCAGTGGCTTTATATCACTAGATATGTGTGGTCTGACCCAGAAAACCATCACCATTTCTTAATTGGGATGTATCTGTGAAACTGGCTTTGAGGAAGTCTACCCATCACTTCTGAAGACACATCTCGCAGTGCTTTTAAGTGTGACCTGTTTATCACTTGAAAAAATGCACGATTAAAGTTATTTGTCTGGACATAGTATTCCTACTCCTATTGTCATTCCTCTCTAATTTCACAGCTAACCTTCACACTCTGAAACGGGTTATGAAGTATCATAGAGTTACTTCTGAGGACCAACATTGCCAAGCATTTATATTTCCTGTTATTTATTAATAAAAACAGGAGTTGCACATAAAAAGAATGTTAGTACTCAGTGTTTTCTTTCCACATAAAATGTTGGCTTTCTTAAAAAACAACAAAACCCATAAATATCCCAACATAATTTTCTTTCCAGAGAACCTCTCCTGGTGTCCCATGTAAATTAAGTTGGTTGGTTTGTATTCCCAAGGATTAGGTTCTCAGCTAGGCTGCAAAATACAGGTTACTGGAAAGCTTCATGAGGGGGTCATCATGCTTCTCTGAAGGCCAAAACATGGCAGATGAAAATGGCAGTACATTTATGCCAGCACATGTAGCATAGACAGTTCTCTTGAGGAATCCTCACATAAACTGTGGCCAAAAAAAGAGATTTCAGATAAACTTTTCAGTATTTGGATTGCCTCTAAATCAACAGACAATACAGAGAAAGCATTTATGCTGGGAAAGAATACTTATTTTGAAATAGTTTCCTTTTTCCTATAGAACAGAATATCACTTTCGTAAAATAAAATACTCATATTAATGAGCCTTCTGTACTGACCAACAGGGAAAGAGCGAGCAATCAAATAGGAGATTATTCTTATTGATTCTTATTTCATTACACTCAAGGAATAGTCTGCAGATACCATCTGCAGGTAAGTCCTGCAATTAAGTAGACACAAACTGCAGCCCAAGACCACCTCTGAGTACAAAATTCAGTCCTACCCACTCCATTTTTTCCAAGCCATTTTCAAATTTCAGAAGAAATTTTAAAAACCTCAAAAATTAGTAATGCAGGATGGAGAAAAACAAATAACTGTTTACTAGTGCTACAGCTCCTGTCAGATGCCATTTCAGATTCTGAAAAAGCTGACTTGCATTAAAAGAAACCTGATTTTTTTAAAAAAAATGCTACCATTGGGCATTACAAATAATATGTAGATAATTCTGTAAGTCTTTGGAAGTTCTGAAGAAAAATATGAGTTTTTGTCTCAAAGTACAGACTGTCTATTCCCCTTCCTACAATCAGAAAAGGTTAAGTTATTCTTTGAGCCACTTATTTTTGGGTCAGCATAGTAAGAGCACTGCTAAAATGTAAGGTTTCATCTTTCAACAGGAAATGTCTGCCTGGAGTAAGATTTTCTTTTGCAGCAGCCCCGAGTTTATGGTAGCAATCACTTACACTGCAGGGAAAGAGAAGGAGAGAAAAAGTACGTGTATTGTACGCAAAACTTGACAGAAAAGCTGAACAACTTTTTAAAACAGGCTGTTTCCATTCCAGGGGGAAAGTGGTAGGTGTTCTCTGACGCTGCCTAGTTTATTTACAGAAATGTATAAGGTGTTCTTTTCTTGAGGACAAGTAAAATCAAGAAGCAAGAGACAGTTTTCCACTCACTTTTCCAAACCTCTCTTAGTCTAAACACTCCCCCAAATAGCTGTTTCCTCAGGGACACCTTCTCCATGCTAAACTAACTCTGTCTCCTGTCCCTTTACCAGCTCCTACATCGGATTCTTTCCTCTTTTCTGCATCTTTCCCACAGATAGGCAAACAATCAAAAAACAGAGGCTGGGAGAACAGTTCTTGCTTCCAATTGCCTTCAGTGAGCCTTTCCTCTGTCCTGTGAGGAGACCCTGTATGGGTGACTGCATGTCACCCTTTTGGGGGGCAGCAACATCTTTACAACTTTTCATTTCCTTTGAGGCCATAAAATTGCATTGGCCCACTAATTCACTTAGGTCTTCAGGAAACCTAATGTCTGCTGCAGAGTATATTTTTCTTATTTTCTTCCTTACATTTAAATAATCTTTACTGTATTTTAATAATCCATTTTAAAGCACTGATGATCAGTAAGAAGAGGGTATTCCCCAGAAAACAGGACTATATGAAATAATCAGAATATCTAGAAACATAATATCTATCACTCGGTAACATGAAGAAAAAAAAAAATAACCAGAGGGAATGCTGTTATCTGAAAAATTCAGATGATTAGCCAGGGAGAGCCAAGAACCTTTTCAGAGTCACTAAGATGAATTGCAGATTTCTGAGGAGCTCCCACTCTATTCATTGATTTAGTGGTTTTTCATGCTAACAAACCTCAGAGCATGAAAGGCAAGGCTCTCATTTCATCAATCACCTCCAAAGCACAGGTACAACTGGTGTCTGTATGGGCACAGCAGAAAATGAAAAAAACACCATGGGTGATTTTCCTGAGGCAATGGTACTCTTTTTTCTTTTTTTTTTTTTTTTGAGCCCCAAAAGCAACCAGTAGTCTCATCTTTATATGGATATCTCAAAGTTAGAGTAGCAACAATAGCATTAGATAATTCTGACAGACACAAAAAAAAAGCTGAGGTGGAGTTACCTCCACTTTCAGGATGGAAGGCCTGAGATTACCAGCTCATTTCAAGCTTTTGGCCGAATTTATATTGAGTGCTAATGATCTCCAGCTAATTCCAGATAGGAGTTAAGAGCTTACAACAGAAACTGACCTTTGCTGTCCTGGAGGAAAAGGAGGAGTGAAATTATTATCTGAGGCTATTTGTTAGGTCTGAAAACCCACTTAATGGATCAATAAATCAAACAGTGAATGAAGGTGGTTCAGAAAGCAGGTGTGTGGATTCTAGTACTAAATAGGTGCTTCATGTGGGAGAACAGTGTGGGTTATGTTAGACCAAATGAAATCAGCCGAACTGTGTCCTGTAAATCCCCAAAGCAGGATGACATTTGTTCTAACTTTACTATCCCTTCTTGTAAGAACACAGTAAAACACCCGTGGACATGTGGCTTGCACAAATGTGTCAACATAACATGTAAAATTTGGTGAGTTTTAATGCAATACAGTAATAACTAGTAACTAATGGCATGAGTGTTTATAAAGGTAGATCAATCCAGGGCTGCTAGGAGACATCAAAGACTGCTTGGTGCTCACATTTAGGATATTTTCTCATTTAAGACAGAATAATATATCACTGAAAGGCGTTCAAAGAAAAATGATGGACAGGACAAAAAGAGGACCAGCTTTCTAAGGAAAATTAAAATCAAGTGAAGCTCTAAACCTCATCTTTCCTGTCCTGCCCATGGCATGGCATAAGAGAATTCCAGAGACAACTGCTTTTTCCAGTTTACCAGCAGATGCAGAGAAAACTACCACAGGAAGTGCTGCAAGAGCCACACACATCATCCCAAGAGTGTTTCATTAGTCCATTGGTAAATCAGTGGTCTTCATTAAGAGAGTGACATGTAAAAGGCTATCAGAATATCTGTCCTGGAATATTTTAAGATGTTTTTGTCAATTTAGGGTTTTTTAATTATTAAAATATTCCAGACTGGGGTTTTTGTTAAAAAATGGTAAAAATAGTAGAGAAAACAAGCTTGCTCTCTGACAACATATAATACCTTATTTTATGTAAATTTGAAAGGCAATGCACGTTACAATGTGCTGTAGTGTACTACGACACTCAGCATGTTCACTCAGCAGAAAGATTTAATCAGTAAAGTCATACTTTTTCCAACTCTTCTCATTACACGCTCATGTATTACAGTGGAATAAGGCCAGAGCCTTATTCTATTTTGTGTTAAATAAATAAACACAGAACAACTAGGTAGCATGCAAACTTACTTTTCACATCACAGATCTCTTAAGACAGAGTACATGTGAATGTCCCCTTGCCCCTAGAAAACTTTGTAACAGCAGTCTGGAATATTATTCCTGTGGTAAAGCAAATTCCAAACCAATATGCGCTGATATTATCACTACAGCACCTTCCTCCGTACAAATTTGTCCCAGACAGTACATTTTTGAGCTAAATCCAAAAATCATCCTGGAATAGCATTTTCAAAATTTTTTCCAGTCCATAACAGGCAGTGTCTAATAAAGCATTTAGTATAACCTCAGTAGAAGGAAACCTGTACTTCCAGTAAATCTTTCTAAGCATTCAGAAAATATTAAATTGGAAGGAACTGTTAGTCTGTTGGGATGTCATCAAAATTCAGTATTAACCTTGACAATTACAGAAGTTGCTTAGCATCAAATAAGGTCAGCTGCAAAATGCTTAGCTTAAATCAGGAAAATTGTATGCACAAAGCCACACAAAGCCAGAATGAAGAACGATTAAGCAGCAGCTGTTAAGAGGTTTTAAGGAACGCCATGGATCACAAGCTGAAAGTAAATCAAAGTTGTGTTCTGTGGAGAGAGGCAGGCATCACATCGGGATGTGTTTTACAATACTGCCTGTGAAAGACAGGAGAGGGAGCCCTTCCTGTGGCTGTGTCAGGAGCTTCTGGACACCTGCCCTGGAAACACCAAACTGGGAACAAAGTTCACCATTTAGAGAGTCTGCAAAGGGGTGGTGAGAATGAGAATAAGTGATAAAACAAGGGGAAGGACATGAGGAGACAGGGGAGGGTGAGAAAAGAGAAAGGAAAGGCTGAAGCTCCTTAATTAAGAGAAGACAGGATGAAGCTGAGAGTGGTGTTCAAGTAACAGAAATTAGCACAGCTCTTAAACTGTTTGGACTTCCAGGAGTAAACAGACATAAAGTTATGGAATTAAACTTTACCAGCAAAGATGAGTTACGCACTGGGGGGAGGCTAATAAACCTATCAGGCAGGCCCAGGGAAAGCATGGGCCCTCCATCACTGGAAGCCCTGAAGACAAATGTGTTAAGAAACACAGATGCACTTGATTCTCCCACTGGGGCAGGAGAGACCTCAGCAGGCACTTTCCAGCCTTACAGTCAATTATCCTGTGATTCTACAAAACTATTGCCATCAAAGTATTATTCGTCTCTTTAGAAACTATGCAGCCACTACTGAAATAGAATAAAGAGAGAAGAGAGGGTGATGAGTTTTTTTTTAAAGTTTCTTGTGATGGATGTGAGTCCCTGATAGGCTCCTGGGTGCCTATTAAGGAAACCTCCAGATGGATAAAAATCTAATATTTCACATTTTATCTTCTTTTTTGCCCTCACTATGATTATTTAGATTCCACTTTGTTTATACTAATCTTAGTGCATCACATCCGCCACAGCAATTTTCAAATACATCCCCTCAGAATAGCCCAAGCGATCCCCTGCATGATAAAGTAGTGCCAGGAATCTTTTTCTTCTTCTTTTTCTTTTTTTTATGAACATGTTTTTGAGTTAATAATATGCTGAGGGAGCAGCTGCACTCAGCAAAACTCCAGCTATAAAACCCTGAAAAGCTTGTGTTTCTTTCACATCATACTGCAGCCAAGCCAGCTGAGCCTACATCTGCCTCAAATCACTGGCAGGTAAAGTTTGTGTCTCACTACAGGGATGTAATCCCACTGGGTTATTTTATTTATTTGAAGCAGAGCAAACTGAAACATTTGGTTTAGCTTGAAATCATGTTTCTCCCCAAAGTTCACATGAATTTCAACAGACTTTTTTTTTTTCACTGTTTTGTTTTGATGTGTCTGTTTTTACTGTATGTGCTGCATACTTGCAGCCACAAACAAAAGCCATCAAACTGATGGGGGATTGCCATGGCCATTTGTGCTGCCATGTGCTTCAAGGACCATGGCAAAGGAACATGGTGCTTGTGTTTGTAAATTCTAGAACACAGAAACTCAAGGCGGGCGCACCAAGACCAATTTGAATTAACAAACATAAAAACTGGTGGGGTATGCATACATATAAAAGCAATCCAAATATCTCAGCTTTTCTTTTTATCAAGCCCTGATAGCTTTTATTAGTTTTGACATTCCTCCTGCTATTTGCATCCACATTCCCTTAAATCACTTCTGTTCCCATAAATCCCTTCTGTATTGCCAACGCTGCACTGAGTTTGTCTTTTCAGATTGTCATTCCAAACAAATGCTGTGAAAAATTGTTTTCCAAGCTCTTAAATCACATGTGCACATACCACCCAAGTGATTTGGGGAGTATTGCTCAACCAAATCATAATATTCAAGGTTACCAATGCCTGTTAAAGAAAACACTGAGGATAGGTTATACAATCTTTCTTTGCTCTAAAATCCTCCCTGCTCATCCTTGGTGACCTTCCTGCTCCCACCTCCCCCTTTCACCTGCTCTTCCTCATGATTCAGGTACTTCAGTCAAACCGATTTGAAGGTTGGCTTAAATAAGTTTCTTTCAGCAGCCCTCTCCAGCATCAATGACTCTTTCCCCTACCCCAAGAGACATCAGATAAAGCTGTTTAAGGATTATTCTGATCTGTTTATTTACAATTTTGAAATTATACCTCGTGCTTAGCTTTCCACCTGAGAGTTCTATATTCTGGAGTCACTGAATCAATGCACTTAGTCAGGAAAAATCATTTAACACAGGAATTTCAACAGTTATTCTGGAGAAAATAAACATCAGTAAGTTTGACCATATCAGTTAATTACAAATATCAGAAGATACTGATGGCAAATATTTTGTTGCTTCTTAACTGCTTTGAAAAGAAAAAGTAAAGGAATAATTTTGGAAAATGTTTGAAATTAATTGATTTCACTACATGAATGAAAGCAAGAAATTAGTGCCCAAGTCCAGTGGAAAGACACAAATAAAATACTTGCACGTGGAAAGATAATTCATTTTCTTTGTTTTTATAAATAAAGCATGTAAACAGTTGATTTTGGAGTTTGTAATTCAGTGAAAATGTGAGTCAGAAAGTGTGAATTAATGTCACCAGATGTAGCCACTGACCTACTTAAATTAAGAAGACAACTTTGACACATTATCAAGAACAACAGATTACAAATGAAATCCAACAGAAAATGAATTTTCTACTAATTTTAAAGCATTCATATGATCTCAGTGTTCAAAGGAGACCTCCCACAGCTTTTCTCTGACTTTCACAGTACAGTAATTCATGACACAGTGATGAATGACAGCTGTCAGTTCAGCCCAGAGCACTCACAGTGGTCACCTGTAGGCCACTGCACCTGTGACCCTGCAGTCAAAAAGTCCCAGAGAACACAGCTCAACCTCCTGTGCAGACGTTAGTAGGAAAAATAAACAACACAGACACAACATGAAAACTGCATGTATAATTTAGCAAACATAAGCATGAAAGTGCTAAATGGTCTTTCACTCCCATGGACTCACAGAAATATCAAGGACTCAACCAGTCCTTTCCTTAGCTCAGGAATACCATGAGATGCATTTTGCTCATCCTTCACGCATACTGATCCTCTGAAAAATCTCCAAGGGGTAAAATCCTATAGTCTCTCGTTAAGGATTTTTCAAAAGCTTAATTATATGCATAGTTGTCCACAGAAATCCAGGTGGGAGATACTTTGAATCATTTATTATCATCTGACATTTTGCCTTTTCCCCTCTTGCTCCTGATTAATATCACTGCATTAACCACAGGGACACACTAATCCTTGCTAAAAAAGTCCAGAAAAAGGTCTTATTACCCTACTTTGTATCCCATATTATTCCTTCAATAAGTATCTGTAAGAAATATTAGACCTGAATTTTTTGTTGTTGTTGTTGTTTCCACTACCTCCAACTAACTCCTGATATATTTATAGAACCATTGCTTTATGCCTTTTATGTAGATTTTCCTGATTAATTGACTTATGCTAGGGCATCTGATTTTATTCTTATAACCCTGCACTTAAACTTCTTCGTGATTCCTTCTGGATTTTCAGGACCATGATTTATTACAGACACTTCCTCTTCTTGTCACTTTTGAGATTCAGGTTTGCTTCCCAGAGTGTGTTTTCTCCTGGTTTCTTTTCCTTATTTTCCTTTCATAGACTTGGAACATCGCAACCCTAATTTTGCTAAAATAGGCTTTCCTGACTATCTGAACTGTCTGATTGTGATGATTTACTCTTTTTTTTTTTTTTTTTAGGATGGAAATAAATACTTATTAAAGATGGGGGTGGGTATTCATTTTGCGAATAAAAACATTTCCAATATGACATGATGTCTTCTTTAGTGCAAAATGGTGACATGTATCTCACCGCCTGATCCCCTGAGTTTGTAAAACTTCCTTTTTCACGTTGTAACTCACGTGTGCTGACATAAAAAACCAAACAAGCAAAGGCCAAGGATGTGTAAGAGACAGTTCTCAGAGATATAAAAGGAGAAAGGGCAAGGTAAATACTGCCTGACAAATCCTTCCCTGACTACCACCAGTGGATTCACAGTGTGAATTATAGAGCACTTGCTGTAGTTTGCTTAACTTTCAAAAAACTTCTTTTGAGACATTCAAATTGACTGTACAAAAGGTTTATGGTATTTATTTGCCTTCATACACATGAAAAAATACAAAAATCGCACAGATGGGCAGTTTCATGTGTTTTTCATTAGCTTTTTTCTTTTTAAACACACCTTCTTTGCTCAAGCTAGTTTCTGCTGGTTTTGTTTTATGACATGATGGTTTATAAAGTTTCTGTCAAACCATGTTACTGTTTGATCATGTTAAGAACAATCAGGGTAAGTGTTGCCAGTTACAGTTTTCCATCCCAGCCAAGTCACAGTGTCCATATGGCGCAAGATATAAAGAAACACAAAGACTGATTAGCGTGCAAAGTGCAATGCGGCGGTCTTCACTATTCATCATTAATGTCAGAGTGACTTTTCAGCATCAAGAGACTTCTCCCACAGCCATAGCCATTTTGCACATAACTACACAAAGAAAAGCCAACCAGAAATTATGTACTCTTTTTGAGCATGGTCTTCAGCCATGAGCTCCTTTTCAGAAAGAGAAAGATTGTTCCTATCATGTTTTCTTGCTAACTCCTCCTAAAGCTCCAGGAAACGTGTGTCAGAACAGCTTTCCTTAATTCAGAGCAAATTCAGAGCAGTGAACTTTCCCATGCATTTCCCAGAAAAGCTTCACTTCCTGAAAATGCTGCTGCATCTGCCCCAGAGCACATGAAGTCCTCTCTTTAAAGCTTGCCACAAAAGAATGAAGATGATCACTGTCATCTTTGGACTTCTTGTAATCAATGGAAGTGGATTTTAGGAAAAAAAGATGGTCATAAAAAAACCAAGGCCAGCAAACCAATCTCCTTAAGACCCTAGAGATCTCCCAGTTCTCTTTTGTCTTCTTGTGTTTCACAGCCAAATGTCCAAGCATCCTTTCTGATTATGCTTTGCCTTTTTTCTTTGCCTTAAGTGGGAAAAATCTAAATTGAGACTAATCCCTACATTTAAAGGCTTATTTGATACTCACCCAGGAAATTCTTTGTGTACTTAACCTGTTCTGCATGTGCAGACATTGATGGAGCACATGTGCTCAATGGCCTAAAAGGAGTCTCTTCAGCAGGAACTTTCAGAAGGTGAATCCCCATGAAATTACACACAGAATCACAAATTTTAAATACCTTTCTTGCCAGGCAAAAATCTCAGTTCAAGCAGCCAACACACTTGTATGCTTGACAGGAATGAACAATAATTTATAGCACATTGCCTGCTTCGCTTGTTAATATTAGAAACTGTCAGAATTCATACAGAGCCATGTGACCAGAGGAATTGTTTGGGAAGCACTGCAGCAGGCACAAGTCCATCATAATCTCCAAAAATTGTGCACATTTACCCCTTCTGTAGGCAGTCTGCCTCCCTGAAATCACTTAGGACCCTCTCAAGAAGACTTTTGGGAGGAGGTGGAAGACAGAAAGTTCATAGGCAACAAATTAATAAAGGAGGCTCTCAAATTACTTCTGTGCCAGATGATGTTCTTGAAGTGCCCGATGATCAAATATATGTGATCAACAGAAGGTGATTCCAAGTATATGGAAACCAAATAAATATAGTGGCTTTTAGCCTCATCACTTTGCCTCATGAGCCAGTCAGACCTCCCAAGTTAAGCAATGCTGAGCCAAGTGTGAACTTAAATAGGAGCTCCTCCAAGGAAAACTGAGTGCATGTGCTGAAGGAAACAGTGCTGGTAGTCCTTGTCTGTCTGAGTTACTACTGAACTAAGGTGCTTGCATGATGCCAACTACACAGGACTGAGGCTGTAGAAGAAACTCAAATCTTTGAACCCTAGCTCCTGGAGATTTTTAAAAGTCCCTCAACAGTATTTGGAAAATTAATGATGTCCATGCAGCCAATTTTCATGTTAGATAATTATAATACAACAAATATCCTGGCAGTTTGGAGTGGATACAGCATTTTCTTTCATTTCCTCCCTATTAAGTTTCATGAAGTATTACTGTAAGGAATTGCAAAGTTCTACTCAAGAGGTGAGTTCACTCATGTTCTAGTGTTAAAAATATTATTGCATATTGTGCTGGAATCACATTCATTATTTTCTTAAGCCCCATGTTACTTCTTTGTAATTTGTTTCTTACTCACAAAGAGCATAGTAAGCAAATCTCTTTTGAGGACTTCATAGTGCATGAAGCTAACCGAACAACTCATGATTCTTAGAGAAGTTTAATCTGGAAGGCTCCTCAGGAATTAATGTCATCTAATGACCTAACTAGAGCCGATGCCAAAGTCAGGTCTGGGTGCCCAGTGCCTTGTAATTTACAGGCACAAATAATACTGTCCCAATTTCATATGTCATGTGGAAAAAAAAATAGCTAGGGAGGAAGTTTTGTTCTTTACTTGTTTGGGGAAAACCCTGTGCTATAGCATTCCACAAATCCCTTCTCAAAATGTTGCCCCATTTTATTCACATTAGAAAATTTTTGTGCATTCACAGCCTAATTCAGTGTGACAATAGTTATCATTAATGCCAGAAGCTCAGAATGCTCACTGGCATGAGTCTGTGAAACATAACATTAACTCAGGATTAAAGATAAAGAAAACATAGAAAACACCCTAAAACTTTGAGGCATGGTCATATTGTCAAGAGTAGCAAATGAGTTTTTGACACTCTTCTGAAAACTGCTGGTAATTGATTCCCATGACATAGGTGTTAAGTAAATACATTCATATTTGTAGTGCCAAGTGTAATGCCAATTACCAGTAGATTGAATTAGATTAGTAAATGTTCCTGTATAGCAGACACAATTAGCAGTACCTCAGGAAAAAAAAAAAAAAAAAAAGAAGGTACATGACGGGAAAAAGGTGGGAAAGGATTTTGGATTTGTATACCAAACACTACTGAAATTACTTATATTCAGTACATTTGTCCTTTACATTGCTGCAATACATGGATTATTCATTTGCTCATCCTTTATTAGTCCTACAAGTGTTCTCCTCACAGCAAAAGCACAGAGACAATCTGGGCTGTAAGCTCTATCAGCCAGACTCGGAGGAGCCAGAACGCACCAGGAATCTGTGAGATGGGATCATTCAGACTGGTTTTGTGCACGGTTGTGTGCATTTGCTGCTTAATAGTTCTTCAGATTGCTGTTACCATGGGACAAAAGGAACTTTTTTAGGAGCACTTTGAGCGAGAAAAGGATGATTCCTTTGGCTATGACTAATGTGTGATCATTAATACCTAGCCAGAACCATTTCCTGACTTTATACTAGGGGGAAACCCGGGGTGCATCACCTCCCTGACCTTCCTGTCCCAGCTGCCATGGAAAGAAGGGGAGAAACGTTGGCCAGAAGGACTGTGGATGATGCGAGACAAGGAGGGTATGGCATGCTACAAACAGCACTAGCCCATACTCAGATTTTGTGAGGACTGGGGAAGTGATAGCCTTTCTGACCATGTAGCCTAACAAGGAAAATTAATGGAAATTATTAAAAGTTGCAACCAGCCCATGGCACAGACACTCAGGTATTTCAGCTCTTCCCACTAACACAGATAACCAAACAGCAACAGCAGTGACCAAAGTGTGCCTGAATCCAAATTTACTCAAGTGAAAATATCTGATCCTATCTCAACTTCCTCACACCTGTGTAATTAGGTCTCTACTTCAACTTGCTAACTTCATGAATTGTTATTTGCATGAGCTCAGCAAATCTTTGGGGCACACCTTCCTGACAGCAGCCACAGCTGACCAGTACGCCTGCCAAGTGATGATTGCCAATGCTTACTACTTCTTACCTTTTGTGCCATTTGGATCTGGTTCTCTTCTTCACTTCTGGTCTCCAACTCCAAGAAGCAACCTGTAATTTATCAGCTTTGGGGAAAATATGTGTGATCTCATGAATCCTGGATGTTGTAAAAGATTGTTTTGTTGGTGAGGAGACAGAAGTCTGTACACCATTAAACTAGTAAAACTTGCAATTTTCCAGGGGTTTGCCAAGCAAGTCTTGAATGCCTCAAATCTTCCACAGTCTGTTTGATATATCAGGAGGGAGAGACAGTAAACTATCCATGAGGGTAGCTAGCACAGATCATAGCATCAAATGCATGACATTTATACACTATAAACTCACTTTAAATACCCTGCTACAAGTACTGTAACATTAGGGAGGGCAAAGTTGGAGAATACTGATTGTGACCATGTGTAGAACAAGGATAATTTCTTTTTAGCTTTGTATTTCTGTTCTAATGCAATTCTACCACCCAACACACGTGCATATAGATTTCTAAAACATTATTGTATGTTTTAAAAAGCTACCATGAGAAAGAGCCAGAAAATGAATAGGTGCCTGTTTGGTTTACATCATGTTAGAGGTATAAAATTCACTGAGGGTAGGGAAAATTTATATTCCCTTCATGGATTCACATGAATTCATGTTTTCCTCTCCACCCCAGGGTGCAATTCCAAAATTTATTCCATTATAATAACGAGCTGTCAATACCTCTGTTTCCATATTGCAGAAATTGGCAGCCTTCAGAAAGGAACAATTAAATCACTGCCAGTACCATCGGAGGGCCTCCACTCTTTGCTGCTATGGCACTGAATAATCTGAGGAAAACAAAGTTACGACAAGGGTGGCAATGAGAAGGGAAAAAGACAACTTTCTCTTTACATCTGAGTTTAGTCACATTTTCTTTTATGGTTCTTCACTGATACAAAGGCCTTGTGCAAGGGTTGTATACTGTGGTTGTGAAATACTTGAAAGACAAAAGTGGGACATTCGCCTCTAAATTTCTGCAGTTTGTATTTGCTTGCATCTTTATAATTCCACTAAGAGGAAGGGTCTACCAGGAAAGGAAACCTCAAAATCATCTTCTGCTCAAACCTTTATGACAGACACTCGTAGTCCTTCTCATCTATCATGTTAAGCTCCAACTAAAATCTCCGCCAGGACAGCCATAGCATGCTTTAATCCAAATTGACTGTGTCTTGTTCTGCTTCTTAAATCTATATGCAATTAGATTTTCTATTCAAGTTACCAAGACCTTGGAGACCTTTTTATTTGGATGAGTTCAGCAAATCTCTAAGACTCATGCTCCTGACAGCAGCCACAGTTGAATCTTATACCTATGAGAAAATGATGATTGACAACCTATGTAATGACTGAAACATAACTCTAGTGGTTGCACTTTCTCTCTCTGCCACCCTCAAATAGTTATTCAAATAAATTTTTTTCAAAAGAGTCTGAAGAGAAAATCTAAGCACAGCTGACTGACTACTGCAGAAGCTACCTACCTTGTGAAAATCCAGCTCCAAATGCATAATTATGTTTGTTATTTGGGCTAGTGATTATACTAAAACAGTAACTCTTGCATTTCTTTGAAAAACTGAAAATGCCTCCGTGACATTCCTGGAAAGAAAAAAAAATTCTGCATGAGTTTCATCTCTTTTCTTCATTTGTTTTTATCCCTGTGGTTGTTTAAGCCCAGCCAGCGACCAAGTACCATGCAGTCACCTGCTCACTCCCACCCTTCCCCTGGTGCAAAGGGAAGGAAATCAGAAAAAAGTAAAACCCACAGGCTGAGAAAAGAGAAGTTTAATAATTGCAATAAATTCAATAATAATCATCATAACAGTAATGAAAAGGGAGACAACAAAAAGAAAGAGGGGAATAAAACCCAAGGCAGGCGAGTGATTCACAATACAATTGCTCATCACCTGCCAACTGAGGCCCAGCCCATCCCCAAGCACTGATCGGCAGCTCCCAACAAACTTCCCCAGTTTGCATTCCGAGAATGATGATCTATGGTGTGGGATAGCCTACAGAACAGCCCTTTGACCAGCTCAGATCAGCTTTCCTGGCTATGCTCCCTCCCAAGTCCTTGCGTACCTGCTGCCTGGCAGAGCACGGGAAAATTCCTTGATTTAGCAATAACAAAAACAGCAATGTGCTACCAATGCCATTTCTCATGCTAAAACCAAAACACAGCACTAGGAATAAAATTGACTCTATCTTATCCTAAACCAGGACAACCTAATATCCTGAAGTTTTATTGTTAGGCCAGACTTGGCATGTAGCATCTGCAGTATTGGCTCCATCCATACTGAAAATGTGCACAAAAAGGACTGTTAAAAAGGTGGGAGGAGAGCAGATTTT
The DNA here is from genome assembly GCA_013400315.1 of Bombycilla garrulus. Classification (NCBI taxonomy): domain Eukaryota; kingdom Metazoa; phylum Chordata; class Aves; order Passeriformes; family Bombycillidae; genus Bombycilla; species Bombycilla garrulus. The sequence goes on along the minus strand of VXBU01017008.1, from coordinate 366,921 downwards.
GGCCAGCAGCCAGCAGCATGTTCATCAAAATGCCGAACTTCCACCTGAGGAAAATGCCACAGGATCTTTCATCATGAGGCAGATGTTTACATGTCTCCTTACCCAATTTCCTTACCTTCTGAATGAGGAAGAGAAGAGTCAGAGCCAGAAACTGGTCTTTGAGTCCAGATATGGCATGTATTCCAAACTTGATGACTCAGTCTCGGAATTATTCCCTCTGGGTTTAGATTTTAAAAGGCCACTGTGGTGTCTGCCAGCTGGTAATGTCAGAAACAACAACATTGCTGTTAGTGTTTAACAGGTAATACTGCCTATTTCATGGAGTGGGTTTTGTTCCGGATAGGGATTTAAATTTATTTGTTTTAATGACTTCACTTGTTGACAAATAAACATTCAACAAAAAAATGTATAATATAATCCTGGCAAACTATACTACGTCTTTAGCATTGCTTTAAATTTGAATTTAGCTATTTATTACATCACCCTTTGCCAGAATTGGGCAGTAAACTACTTTCATATTCAGAAGAATGTTTCCATTTAAAATTTACATTTAAAATTGCAATAAGATGCTGGATCTCATTCCTTTGTAGGAAATTGTATTGCATTACATTAGCTACATTGCTAGAGAAACCCATTCTGCTTCCTGTATCAGTTTCAATTATCAGGGTGCATTACTCACCCATTTTTATCATGGAATCTTAAAGTTAGTGTAATTCCAAGTGTCACAAACCACAGCTACAAAACAGAATGGTTAGCTGTTAATTATTTAAATACCGCATCCTGTGCATAATGAATTTCTTACCTACAGTCATGATGTATTATTGACAGTTTGGAAGACTAAATCTATTGCTGCCCAGCATAGTTCTGAAGTATAATTTATAGTGGTTATTTGGAGAGCTATATCGAGTACATTAAAGCCATATGGTGCCGTGGTTTCATCCCCAAGAGATGCCTCATCAACTAAGAGAAGCATTATGATCAATATGTATATTACTCATTTTTAATAGAGTGTACTAAGCTGTAGAAGATTATTGTTCCTGCCAGTTACTTGAAAATATGAGGTGCAACAATTATTTTAAGATTGTTGGAGAGTTACAGTATTCTCAAGATATAGAAAATATGTCTTTGTTTTGTTATGCTTAAAACCTGAAACATTCTCTAGCGGCTGAAATCCTCCAGAAAATAGTCTGTCTAACTAGAAAAGCTAAAACCTATAAAAGGTAAAAACCTTATTTGAGCTGTAATGTTCAAACAATTTGCTAAATATGGCTCCTCGGAAGAGAAAAAAAAATGAGTTAGAGACAAAAAGATGAGAACATTGTTTGTCATTTCTCTTGGCAAAAGGACATAGCATCCACCACAATTATGCCTATTTCTGTGTTAAAAATAAAAAGCGGCAAGTATTACAATGATTGTTGCAGCCTTAGCAATAAGAGAATGCTGGGTCTTTTTAAGCATCATGTTACATATTCCTCAGTACTTTAAGAAAAATACCACATAAATAGCAAGTATTTCATTAACCTCTGACCTGGTGGAAGCCTTTGCAACTGCAAACAAAGTAAACTGCACTGCCTAGCTAGTCATGAAACAGGATTAGGGGGGGTTTCAGCTGGGACCAGATGGAGAGTTTAGACTTAAAACTATGCCAAGAAATGCATTTGCATGATGCCCAATGTGCTCAAACCAGCACATCCACCCAAACTAATAAATCCTTCAGTGACATTTCAGGTCCAGCTCTTTGACTGTTGTGTAGAACTTTCACCTATTTCTGCTTTAAAATCAAATTCAATGAAAAGCTTTTAAACTGAGTTACTTCTTCACCTTGCACTGGGGAGGATTCAACACAGCTCAGCAGTCAGTTAAGCTTTAAACATCCTTTCTAAAAGAAGTAGCTCCTTACAATTAGATGTGACCGTGTGCTTATAGATTCATTTGTATTTTGTTCTAAAAATTTTTCACTATTTCTTTGAGGATTGTTTCAGTATTTTCTAAAAACTATCGACATGAGAAGAAAACCACTTTCACTCTGAAATACTATCACAGAAGTATGCTACCCGGATACTTAAAAAAAACACAGAAGCATGATGGTAGAAATCCTCATACCCTCTTTAGCCTGTCAAAGGCCTCAGCTGGACTTCAGCTCTCATGATGCATGATGGCCCCCAGGTTTTTCCCATTTGTGTGTTCCTCACCAAAATCTTCAGCAGTCAGTGATCTGCTATTTATGAGTCGCTCACCTGCCCTCTGATAAACTGGGGATGCCAGAACTCTGTGGGAAGTTCAGCAAACACAAAAGACGGGGCTGTTGGATCAGAAGTACCATGCACTTGTGAAGACAGCTATAGTTTTTCTGAGACAGCTCTTTTATAGAGAAAAGCATTCTCCGAGCCATCCTATTCAGATGTCCCAGAAACCTATTAAAAAACTGGCAGACCACTCTTACAGATGGTGGGAGCTAAAGCTAGGCAGAGTTTCTAAGTATGCATGAGGTTTTTTTTCAAGCAACTTACATGTTCTTCCATAATCCTCGGTTTTATTTCCAAACATTCTCTCCCATCTTTTCCCTCCTTCATGATCTATATGTTATGTTAAACAATTATCCCTAGCACATTTTTTGCTTTTCCTCTCAGTTCCAGTTACATTAATGATGCCAATGCTTCTTGTGTATTCCTAATCTCTCTTTTTATCATCATGCATCTTGCATTCATACAGATGCTTTCAAGTACTTATCAATCCTCTTTACCCTCCCACAACAATACTAGTTCTTATTCCTATTTCACGAACATTCTCTCTTAATAATTTTTCCTTTCTTTTTTCCTCCTTAAGACCCAGACTGCCAGTTTTAGTTCTCAATCCCAGTTATTCTGAGACAGATCCCTCCCCTTCTTCATTCTTCCCTTCCTTCCTTCCTGCTTTGTTCTTACCCCTCAACATTTATTTCTGCGCCAGAGCTAGAGGTTCTTTATCAAGACCTACCTCCTAAGACAGTTTAATGCATTAGTGCTTCTTTTCTTCTCTTGCAATGCTGTGTGCCCTGTGAACAATTCATTTAATAAGCTTAAGTAACTGTTGCATTAATTGCCTCTGCAAACTATTTTGAAACCCTCCAGGTTTTAATCTGCCTCATGTCCGTGCTACCAAATTTTCCTTGTGATGCTAGAAGTGTTCTTGCAAAAAATGTTTCTGTTACTCTTTTTCAACATTAATTCAGGAGTAAAGCTGTATTTTGGACTGGAACAAGTCCAGTACTGTTATTTTTGATGATGGACAACACTTTCTTCCTCTGGGAGGTAAAACAGTCAAATCATAACAAGCTGTTTTGCCTTACTGCCTCAGGCTGCCTCCTGATTCCATCCAAAAGATGAAATCATAACAAAGCAAATGCCTCAACTCACTAAACAATCAAGCACATCACTTCTTAGAGAGAGGTGTAGAAAGCTGCAGGCTTGAAGAATCAGAAAGTTTGCAAAAAACAGCCTGTGTGCATATGGCAGCAAGTCTTCTTGAAGTTTCCCTCTATGTTTAAAAGAGAAGCAACAAATCAGTGTTGCAGGCAAACAAAATCCGATGTACGAAACACACCGCGGACACCCATTTGGAGATTCTTATGGCAAAAGACAGAACTGTCATGAATAGACAAGGAAAACACCACAGAGAGAAAGTTTATACAGGCTCTGTGATCTCACCATTTCAGGGACTCTAAACTGCCAACCTCTTTTTCCCTCTTCCAAATCTTTCAGTGGAGGCAACATTTGACTCTGGAGAGAGAGAGAGCCGTGGGAAACACAGCTGATAAAACTGGAGGAAAACCTCTGCATTGTTACACAGGAGGAAAAGGATGAGATTGCCCAACAAAGTCAACAGTGCAGCTCAACTGCATTTTGCTAACAGAGGACTATAACTGAGTGTAACATATTTGGTGAGTGCTCAGAGTCCAAATGAAGTGTTGAAATACACAGTTATAACACAAAAATTAAGAAATTTGCATAGAATTAAAGAAAGAAGGGGCATATCCCAAACACCACCAGCACTTACTGTGATACATCTAGTCATATTTCAAACTATAATTGAAATATTTTGTGCTACCAAATACAAGAAGAGATATCACTACAACTGGCACAGATGGCATGGATGTATCCCCTAGCATTCCTAGTTCAACAACTGTGAATGTGGACAAGAGAGGGATGGTCTTCAGAGGCTCACATGATCAGTCTAAATAGAATTTCTCTCTCTGCTTATCTGATACAAGGCCATTCTTCCATTTTTCATGTTTTAAGAGAATTAAAATCAAATGAGCACGGAGCATGGAACTTGGAGATGAATACATGAATAGTAGCTTCCATCCCTAGTGACAAAGCTATGCTCAAACATTTCCTCTTTATTGGCTGGTCTGAATTAGCAAGTCAAAAGAATTACAGCATATAAACAGGGCAGAATAGAAATAAACCTGAAAAAGGCAAAATTAGACTTTTAGAGGCCAAAAGCAATGTCACAAGCCTGATATTAGAATATTAAATTCCTTAAGGTCTGTATCTGAAGCATAGGACCTGGAATCACTCACCATCTCCTGGTGCCAGATGTATCCTGACTCCATTATGCCCAGGATACATGTCAGGATGAGGGTTGAGCACATGCCACCTGCCAGACAACATGATTTCCAAGGGAAAACAATTAACAAACCTTGTCTCAAGTCTTCATACAGATCAGATTACCATTCAACCTAGACAGAGCCTTTAAGTTCTCTTAGTATTGACCCAGTTAATTAAATCGGCACTGAGCCCTTTCATTGCTGTTAACCAGCCCAAATTGCTAGCACAGTCTCATTTTCCAACATGAGCAAGCCCATGTCCTGGCTCCTGGGCACCCTGAAACAAGCAAGACCCTGAGAGTCTATTAATTATAACATTTTATCTCAGTTACACTTTCATGAATCTGGAGTAAATTCAGGGAAGAAAGTGGAGATATTTCTGATTCCAAGCCATATAATTCAGGTGAGGGTTTGACCACCCAGTATGTCTGCAGAGAAACTCTTATGCCCACTTAGGCATCAGTTGCATTTGTTTAGGCAGGCAGCTTGCACCTGGCTGGTCTACAATTTCTACTATTTCCTTTTTTTTCCCTGTCAATTCTTCCTACCCTCAATAGATGCAATTCATGTTCTTTTGATGGATGGCAAAGAGTAGGTTAAATTCTTGTCTCAGTTTTTTTTATAGATCTGTTAAGAATCAGAAAGGAGACTAGCCAAAAAAGCACTGCATATCATCCTGCAGATCATTAACTGGAAACGTAATCTGCCCCACTCTAGGTGTCACATCCAAGAAAAGACCACAGAATTAGAAGCACAGTGCTCTGACCAGGAGAGTACTCGGTGTTCCTCTCCTTGCCCCGTGTGTAAGCATTGCAGCCAGCAGCCAAGCACAAATCAGCATTTCACACGAAGTGTTTCAGAACCTGATAGCAGATCCAAACAGCTATTCAGCGTCATGCACCCTGAAGTGGTCATGTAATTTATATATTATGGTAATCTGGTTTTCATCTAACCTACTAATTCAACCGTTGTTTCATTTAAATAATTGGCAATCTGACTCCCCACCCATGCTGAAGAACATGCACACTGTTCTCTTGCAAGGATACCATTAACCTGGACAAAATGCCATGGAAAAAGACCAAAGATAAATTTCTAAGGAAAAGAAACAATATTCACTTTCACAGGAGCTTATCTCCCATTATACATTTTAATATAGGTAAAGTTTTGAACATTTAGAAAGAGAAGCTATTTCTAACACTGTTTGAAAGGATTACTTTCAACACTTTGTTTTGGGAAGTATTTGGATTTTGGTTTTTGGATTTTGTTTGGGTTTTTTAAACATATCTAGAGTATGTCTACAGTAATGAACCTCTTTCCTAAAAGTCTTACATACTGCTCTGGTGAGACCCCATCTGGAGCACTGAGTACAGTCCTGGTGTCCCCAACATAAGAGAGACACAGAACTCTTGAAGGAAGTCCAGATGAGGGTCACAAGGCTGACAAGGACTGGAGCACCTGCCCTGTGAGGACAGGCTAAGAAAGCTGGGGCTGCTCAGCCTGGAGAAGATTGAGTGGAGAGCTCAGAGTAACCTCCCAGTATCTGAAGGCGCTACAGGGAAGTGGGAGAGGGACTCCTCATCAGGAACTGTAGTGGTGGGACAAGGGGAAATGGCTTCAAACTGAGAGGGGAGATTTAGGTTATACATAGAAGTTGTTTACTGTGAGGGTGGGGAGGCACTGGGACAGGATGCCCAGGAGGAGTTGCCCAATTCCTGGAAGTGTTAAAGCCAGGTTGCGTGGAGCTGTGAGCAACCTGGTTCTGTAAAAGATGTCCATGGCAGGGGGGATGGAATTGGATGATCTTTAAGGTCCCTTCCAACCCCAAATATTCCTTGATTCTACAATAATCAGTCTATCAAGGGCTGTCAAGCATCTACATGGGACTTTCTAATCAGCCACACTAAAGATAATGAAAATCACAAGGCCACACAACAATGCTAGGGACATTTCTTCTGTCAAACATTCCTTGACCTGCCTCTGCAAGGCTGTCCGTGTCCAGCCTTGTCTTTAAACACTGCTCTTTCTCAAAGAGTGCGATGCAAGCAGCATTCAGAATTTGCTCATTTTAGGCATGGTTTGCCTGTGTCCTGTAAGGCTGGGGCAAGTCTCCTGTGTATCCAAACACTCCCAGCTCCAGGTTACCTCATGATGCAAGTGAGGTTACTGCATGCAAAGACAGTGCTTTCAGCTTGGACAATCATTTATACAGAGGGGACACAGCCCCTTCCACTTTTACAGCATTTCACACTGTCAGCAAGTACAAGACAACAAAGAACTCCATCCATAAAATGCTATTAACCATTCTTACCCCAATTACAAAGTTTGTGGGGTTTCTTCCAGTTTTCCACTTCAGTTTGCAGTAGTCGGCCATCCTCACAGTATTACAAGTAGCATAAAGAGCCTCTGTCCTTTTCAACACATGAACTAGAGGATATAAATTGCAATTAAAAGGCATTCTCAGACCATTCTCCACTTCTCTTTTTCTGTACCAGTGCACAGGTATTCTATGTCGGTCTTCACCAGGAGATGCAGTGCCATGAAAGGAAGTAAGAGAAGATCTTAATAAAAAGTTCCTCATTCAGATATTCTATTAAGAATATTAAAACAGTGCATGTGTTGCAGGAAATTATTTACTCAATTTATTAGGCAAGGGTATCGAATATGCCTTCATATTTTTAGTAGATTGTACCTTTTCCTTATGCATTAATTAAATGTTTTTAAAAATTGAAAGACAAATGGAATGAAAAGAGAAAGAAATTGGGTCTTATTCCAGAAAAGAAAAAAAAACCATGCAACTCAGATTTCCTGTTTATTTAGTACAGTGCTATTTTCACAGCTCATTTCAAATTTTACAAATGGTCTTTTTCATTAAAAATTTTCAGGCCAATTCTGTTAAATATAATAACTGAAAAGTTTCCATAGACTCGCAAATTTTAAGAAATTTTTGTTTTCCTCATTAAAATTTTCTTTTTTCCCCTTGTTTCCTTTCCATCACTTAATTTAAACCAATGGGTGGAAGTTCTACTCCTAAATAAATCTTTTTTTCCCTATTACTTACAATACCACATACGTTTTCTATAGAGTGGAGCTATTCGCAATTTAGATGTGTGTGTGAGGTTTGTCTTTACTTAGATGTTATTTTCTTCAGCCTTTTCATCACTTTAGGCTTCCTCTCAGGTTTTAGACTTAGATCTAGGTACACTTATAAGCTAATTTGACTCTTCAGAACTTTCTGAGTCTCAGATACAAGTAGTGAAGCACATATGCCCGAGTCATAGAAGACTGAAAATAGCACAGCACAAGGAGCTGAGTTTTGTTAATCATTTTAGCAGGACTTCAGCTAAACTTGGAATTTATTTGAGGAAAACCTTAAACTCAAGGGTGGTAGGTACACACAAATTGCACTGATGTGGGAAGTAGTTCCTTACTTGAAAAGAAAGTAGAAGATACTTTCAGTACAGGAGTTGGGTACCAGGACTGAAAGCATTTTACTTCTGAAGTAGCCAGGCTATTGTATATGGGCACAGAAGGAAATTCTTTATCATGCTGCTTTGTAAATGCGTTTCAGTGGGATCTGGGTGTGGAGAGGGTAGATTAGGCAATGGGGGCAGCTGTGTGTGCTGCCGGTGCCAGTTGTCAAGAATCAGACTCAGATCCTTCCCTGAGGAATTTTCTGTCATGAAAACTGCAAGAACTTAGGGGCACATGGACTGAGACTGAGCTGAAATTACCATGAAATGCACTATGAAACTCAAGGGCCAAGCCTGCAGGAACACCTTGGGCTTGGATATCTTGTGGGCACTGTCACTTAGGGTTTAATATAGCCTGAGTGCTTTGAGCTTGCTTTTCATGATGGTCCCCAACTGTTCCATAGCCTTTCCATAGGGACTTCAACTTCAGGGCCCTCATGGTTTGTCTTGCACTGGTTTCAAGTCCTCAAAATACACCAGATGTGAATACTGACAAATAAACCCATTTTTCTTGGGAAGATGAACTAAAAGCAAATAACCCTGCATATTGGCTAAAAGTTCCCTCTGGCAACTCTCTTTAGAAATAAGAAATGCAAGACAGAAATTCTCCTTTCTTATTATTACATGCTAAGCTAATTTTTCTCAGTCACATAGAGAGGAGTTGAACAAGCTATCAATATAGCTTAATTATACTGTCAACTCTTTGTTTTTTGCTGAAGCAGTTGGGATGAAAAACTGGGGGATTCTTATCCCAGAGATCTGCCTACAACTCCCTGTTTGCTCTCCCCTCTGCAACACAACAGCTTGTTACTGTGGCATTATGCCAAATAAGCACATATTGTTGCTTAGTCCCTCAATTCCAAGCCCTCCACATCCTCTGGCTGGACTTGGTCCTGAACTATAACTGACAATTTCTGCAGAGCTGCAAAGGCACTCATCTTGTTCACTCAGCTCCTGTTCTCCTATTTCCTGAGCAAAAAGTCAGGGCCCAAGAACTTAAATTCCTGACCTTTCTTCACCTGCAAGACACTAAGAGAAAAAGCATAAACAGTACTTGTCCTACCAACCACCATACACTGCAAACTACACACTGTAACTATGTCATTAATAGGATTTGTTAAGGTTGGAGAGAATAACCAAAACAACCTGTAATTTCTCTGACAGCTCCAGCTGAAGGGCAAATTTCTTCTGCCTGTTTTGCACTGTGGAGCTTTAATTGTATATTCTGTTCCCAAAGGGCTAAATTATACTCTCAGTTACAACCATGATATAATTAAAGTTAATGGAGTTGCTCAGGTCTAATTGAGGGTGTAGTTTATTGCAGCAAATGTTACATTACAATAATCACTGAGAAGGATTCCAAGCTTTATATATCATTCAGTTTCCAGAAAGAAATCTGAGTTAAAAGTCTTTAAATAAAGCTCCACTGTAGTGGATAATTGCTCTCAGCAAAAAAAATCAATGACTACATAGTAAGTAGAAAAACACTGAGTAGCGCATTCATCACTTCTCTCAGCTTCTATAACTATCCTATTTTTTGGTAGTTCGTTTGGGTTTGGGCTGTGATTGTTTGGGTGATTTTTTGTTTGTGTGGTTGGGATTTTTTTTTTTTAATTCTCATAATGTAAGGAATCATGTTTACAAACAGATATCTGATAGAGAAACAGTGCCACAAACATCTCTGCTGTGCACTACAGAAAAAGATGTTAATTCCTGCCTGTATATGCATTCACAGCAGAGGGAAAGGGCTTGTACTCATCTCAGATACGTTACTGTACAGCCAGCAAAGGTCTCATTCTACCACCTGTGGACAAAACCAACACAGCTGAATTTTAAGCCAGCTAGCCTGGCTGCTAGTAATGGTAAAACCAGGACAAATTTGCCCATTTAAAAGCCATCCTGTGGTAAAGTATGCCTTTAGATTCCAATATTAGCTGCACAAGCTTTGGTAGTATTCCCACAGTGCCTACAGCAAACCCAGTGTTTTATATCTCTTTTCTGCTATTACACCTTTCAAAGTAAAATGGATATGATCTGGAGTATGCAAAGTGAAAAGTTTTAATTTTAAATTGACAAAACCAGTTGTCTGTGTGAACTTGACTGGAAATCTTTATCACCTTGTTCTTATAAATAATCCCTTATCTCTATCAGAATTCTACAGATCTGCCATTGTTACCCCTTCAATTCATCAGAGGCACATTAATCTAAACACCATTGAAATAAAAACTGTGCTTCAAACATTGATAGATAATACTGAGATTTGAGTTCTTAAATGTTGTTATTCAAATTAACTTTATTAAGTTAACATTAAAATTAGCCGCTTGCATTCTCATAATTATGAAGGACATGGAAAAGATAACAGAGTATTTTTAGTGTTCAGATTTTATATCCAATGCTCAGAAAAGCCTCTCCCTTCCATTTAATTTTGCCTCATTACCTTTTTGCTTCATGCTGCATTTTAACACCTTTAGAGACAGAGCATTTCATTTTTGGGTCTGAAATAGCTGGAAACACTTTGTGTGTGTGTGTGTGTGTGTGTGTGTGTGTGTGTGTGTGTGTGCAGCTGTGTGATGTCTTTATTCTCCTTATCTTGAATTATCTTTATGTGTTTCTGGTTTGAACAAGCTGTTTCAGGAACTGCTGTTGTCAAAAAACACTTTGTCTCTTCTAGGCTTGGTATGACCACAGGGAGCCTTAGGAGTTGAAACCTTGTCCCCAGCTATTAAATAACTCTTCTTTCTTTAGTTCACCATTTTTATTCTGTAAGCATTGCTTAACCACACTGGAGTTTTTACAATACAGGCCTGAATGGATGAATTATTCACTTTTTTCCCTTTTTGTGGGGAGCAACACAAAGCATTGGCTTATAAAAGTTAAAGAAGGATTATCTCCTGTGACTGCAAGTGATAATTGTGCCATTAGAGTCGTTTATCCCACACTTATCCAGTGCCTAAGGGTCTCCAGATTTCTAGATCTGGCTCACTTGAACTCTTCTGTTTTATTGCCTGAAGCCAGGGAAAAAGCAGGTCAGGATGAAGGTGAGTCTCTTAATAGCTCCACTCCAGCTCAGTTCAATATTTAAGGGTCCTTTCACCAGGGATCTCTCCTCAGGTAGTCTGCTGGCCAGCAAATTGGAAAGCATATCACGTCTACTTATGTTTTCCCCCTGATATTTTGTACTGCCTCACATCACCGTATCTTTTGAAGATTTCTTATTTTAAGTAGAGCCAGCAGTTGGAGACTGCCTGTCTGGTTCTGCCACCACTGAGCAAGCTTTCAGTTGTCAAAGGTATTTTAGATTATTCTCCCTCTCTCTCCCTCTCTCTCTCTCTCTCTCTCTCTCTC
>VXBU01017008.1:293571-355439 GCA_013400315.1 Bombycilla garrulus | reverse complement strand
ATATAAATGTGTGTCTCTGTATATATGGAAAAATATAGATAGATAAATGAAAATGTGTATAAGCAAATAAACTGAGACATTACTTATTTAAAAGTTATGCTTTTACACTGTTTATGTCAGAGTTGATTTTTTTAAACTTCAATTCCTTCTATCTTTCCAGTTCTAGACTACCACAGAATTATGTACTGTTTGCCTTCAAGTTCTTCAGTGCTGGGGTTTGTTCAGCTTTGCACAGATCAAAAGTGGCTTTCCAGGGTTTGACGGCTTCCTTTGGTCTTAAGAAAATTGATTTGTGCAGCTCCAGTTATATTCTTGTTGGTAACAACAAAAAGCCCAATTAGTTTTCTTTAGAAAAGGAGTATACTCATTCTTTCCTGACAGGCTGAAGTACATGTCAATTCTGTTAGCTAGATCCCTGTCTGTCTTGGGAAAGATAAACATGGATATCTATCATGGAAAACATATAATAATTATATAGTATAGAATATGGAATAGATGATATAGACTAAAATATGATAATAACAAAAAACATATAAATAGTTATAAACTTAACAAGGTCATCAGTTGCACATGAGTAGCCTACACCCTTCTTGAACTGCAGACACACCAAGAATGGTGCTGCACAAGTGGTTAAGCACTGGCCCAAGACAACAGCTGAATCACATGGCCAGTCAGAAGACTGTGCTGGCAAAAAAAGGAAGAGGAATTCAAATGTCTGGCCATGGAAGGAAAAGAGCCAGCAGCAGCTGCTAAAGCCAAAATCAATGGGCTGCTCAGGGATCCAGCAACACGGCTGGCATGAGCTAGACCTCCTCCACCATAAATTAATGAGTCCTCTGAGAGCTTTGTCAGCTACTGTCCATGAATCACTCCAGGACCTACCATTCCACGCTGCAGTGAGCCTGCATCTTCTGTGGCTTTTGATCACATGAAGCTTTTGGTCTGTAACTCAGGAAGAAGGAGAGTTAGGCTAACTCCACATCTATATCCAAATATCATGCACATCTTGCAGCCCATGTCTTTCAAACTCGATGGAATGAGTGAAATCAGATATTCCTGTGTTTAGATTATTTCAAGCAAAAGCATCTCTTGGGAAGATTTAGCCCTCTTCCACTCTCTAATATCAACCACACAATGATCATGCCAGCAATTTTTATCTGAATACTTTTAGCAGCTGTTTCCACAAGAAAGTTTGGGAAATGAAAAAGTATATTTTAAACTGATTTTTTATTTCAACACTTTTTTTGAGGGACCATCTTCATGGCAAGTCAGTGCTTCAGTGAACTTTTCTAAAGATTGGCATAAAGAATAAAATATAAATACATGGAAATATTTCTGTTGGTCATTAAATCCAATTAAGTTGTTATAGTATAAACTTAATTGGAGCTGTGGGGTTTTGCACACAACTATACAGGAGGTATGAAAAATTAAAAGTATAGGAGATCATCAACTGCAGGTGTGCACTCAATTTCTGCGCATGCCATTATATAGCATTTTTAGGAGAAACACATGACATGAAATTGCTACAGACACACTGTTTACTGCCCAATGCACATTTGATTCAGATTTTCTGGAGAGTTAATAAGCAATAATAATATGTATAAATTGATTATAATGGGCTTGAGAGATCATACATGGTTTTAGAAATGTTTCAAAGTTCTGCCTGCCACTCCTACAGACAGGAGGAAATTATCTGCTTTATTTAATTTTTAGTAACCATCTATTTATCCAGGATTGTATCAGACTGTTGCTGTAATGTCTAGCCATTTTCCAGGGAAATTATGTGTGAGCTTGCCATTTTTTTTAATCTCTGAACATTTTTGAGCTTTTCATCATCTTACAACCAAAAGAGCACTTAGTCTAAGGATGCTTGAAAGAACTACCAAGGGAAAGCTACCCTGAATAATCAGGGTCTTGCACTGAGTGTTTAGAGTGGCACATGTGCTGGTCATTCTTATTTTGTCTGGCAGCAAGTTCCACAGCCTTAGTCCAGCTCCTGTGAACATTTTGTTTCCTGTGGTTACGAGACTTTTCTTATGTTGTTAACAGCTTCATTTTTTCAGAGAAGCAAAGCTGTAGCATGAGGTCATCTTGGTTCATCTGCTATCCCACAAATAAAGAAAGACTGGGAAGGAGAAGTGTACAACAGAAAGTATTGGTCTAAGTTAGAGCATACTTAGACACATAATGTGTGGCATAATATTATATTAAAAATACCTGTTTATTCATTTCCCAGGAGAAAAATTATAATGCATTGATTTGCAACTGCAGAATTAATACCCATCTTATTATTCTTTCCAGTTTTATTCAACATAACAGACAGCAAAATCAAATTCTGTTCAGATGAAAAGTCATACAACGAATATACTAAAATACATCTCCCATCTTTATTCTAAAGGCATGGTGACAACCCTTTCAGGAAATTATTTATCTTTTTCCAAGATTCTTCATCTTTTAATTTTGTTTATGCAAGACCTGCCTTGTACAGACACAGTATCATCCACACTTCCGGATAAAGCTCTTAGTCACCATAAAAATTTGAGAAATTGTCATTACTGTTGTTACTATTATTGTCACTTGCAGTGTAGGAGAGTTTCCCACAAGCTCCTTCTTTTCTTCTGCTGTGCTCGTGAGCCTTTCTATTGGACTGAAATACAAAAATGAGGCACGACAAAGGTGCAAGGCATGGGAAAGCATTCCAAAATTCTTAGTCTAAGACAAATTCCTAAACTCAGGGTATCAATGAGAACTTCACCTGCAAGGAGCCAGGATTTTACCCTGTCAGTTTCCCCAGCCATCTACAGCGTCTCCTGTAACACAGCTCATGCCAATTCCCATCTCAATATCTACATTTTAACAGAGCATTTACGGCACCATCATTGGGGTTTGGAGTTAAGGGAAGGGCTGAGCCCATTCCCACAAATAGATTCACTGGCTCCTCTTTCCCATAATCAGAGAATCATAGAATATCCTGAGTTGGAATTGCATCAAGTGCAACTCCTGGCTCTGCAGAGGCTGGAGAGGGAGGCTGTGTGGGGAGAAGGATGTACTCATGCCATGGCACTCTGTTCCCAGAGGCCCAGCTGAGCTTCCCAAGCTCAAGCTCAGCAGCCAAAAGGAGTGTGGGTGAGATGAGGCTGCACTGTTCATAGCATCCCTCCAGGCTGCACGGTGCCCTCTCAGCTATCATTTCAATCAAAACAAACTCTTACCAAATGAATAGCTGCCTTGACTATTTAAACTGGTAACCTTTTTCTAACATTGCTGCTTATAATTAGATTTTACAGAAAACCAGACTGGTGAGTTTCTCTGAGCCTGACATTTTTATCATGTGAGATATGTTGGATTGGGTAATCAGAAGGCCTTAAGGTCAGGTAGCATGACTGAATTGTTGTTAGTAATTAAATGTGCAATAAATAACAGTATCTGCTGTAGCAAGAAAAGACCATGTAGGTAGCTTCATTCTCTGTTTTATAAATCATATTAAAAAAAAAGTGTAGGAGTTGTTTTATATTAAACATGGTGGTTATATGTGCCAGAGATTTATTAGTCCAGTCTGTCTTATGGTGAGTGGCTGCAGTCCAGATTCATGTGGTAGAATAATAAAAATTTTTAAATGGCTGTAGAAGTTGATGGACCAAAATGGAGTTAGTTACTCCATTGGCTGCCTGTGATGTCATAGCCATGGCTGCAGCCCTGTATACGTTTACGAGAGGTTTATTCCACTTAATTTCCACCTATACCATAATAACAATCAGACATTCAAAAGCAGACTGTTCCTAAGAAATCACTAAATTTCCCTGCTGACTGGAGTCTTTCAGCCCCATCTACTTCATCCTGAATCCAGGGTCTGCAACTGTGCCACTGAATTTCTCTGTTCCTCTAGGCTGATCAGTCTTTGCCTCCACACTTTGCTGGAAAGCAACAGCTGTATTTAGGGTTATGGTTTGGGCAGGCTATGGAAGAATTTTCTGTTCCAAGCACTTAGCATGAGACCCTGCAAACGCTTAAACACACATATAATTTCCCTTTTGTAAGTAGCCTCCCTCACTTCAATGTCACCATTATGTGAACAAAGTTATAACCCTGCTTAAAAGTTTTCAGGAAACTTACTACCTATATTTTCAGAGGCCAAGAATGCTGACGGCTCTTAAAGAAAATAAAATGAAATGGAGACACGCATGATTTGGACTATGTTCACAATTTTGTCTAATTGCTTTAATCAAATTCCCACTAGGCATTGAAATTAAACTGTCTACGTTAGCTGAATTCCACTGGTCATTACTGGCTGGCAGTGGTTGATGTATCAGATTTTCTATTTCTTGTTTTTCTTATGCATGGGTGTATTATATATAGACATTACTGGGGTGTCTGGCAGTCTCCCAAAGAAACTGCCTTAACTTCATGGTTGGAATTTTTAAAAATACACTGTTAGATGTTTCAAAATGGCTGCAAATTCAAATTTTGGTCTGCCTTTTTAAGACTTTGTGTCATGCAACCTGTTACATGAATTTTGAATGGTACCCTATAATTCTATCTGCCTGCCATGAGAAGCAGATAGGTGTATTTGTACTCTGCTCCATTTGGGAGATTTCCTTATAAATTCAAAATTGGAGAACCTGGTCTGCACTAAGAAAATACTATACTGAAGGACACATCAAGTTCCTAGTGCTAAAAACCCTAGCTACAAAAGAAAAAAAAAATAATTAGTAGTTAAATGAAAGAAAACCACAAAGACCCCAAGAGCCAGAGTTGCTCAGGTTCATGTTTTGGTTCTTTTTTCTATTTAAAACTCCTTTATTTTATAGATATGCCTTCCAATCAGCATTACTTGCTATAAACAATACTTTACAGGTTCTTTTCAATAACCTATTTCTTAAAAAATTCTGCAATGGTTCTGTGGAGTTGTTTTTCTAGTCAAAACTGTTTCCAACCACAGTAACTACAAAACAATAAGATCCCTGTGACCAAATAGTAAAGGCCTCTTGTGTCAATACCACATCTCCACATCCCTGAGGAGCAGGCTCTTTGTCTAAATTGAATTATAAATGATACTCTGGTGAAGGAAGTAATAGTCTAGTAGCACTTTAGTCTTAATGCCATAGTTGTGTTTATTAGTTTTGGCTGTTTGATAAATAGGGAGAGGTTTCAATTTAACATAATAGTTCTTCGCCTAGATAGACAGCCATTACTGCTACAGCCAAGTAATATCCCTTCCCATGGGAGACCCTGTCAAGAAGCAAACAATATCAATTTAATTATTTTGTTTTCTGAACACACTGCAGCCTTGGGTATTGACTTCATGTTTTTCTTCAGTAAATGTAGCACATATTATGGCACCAAACTTAATGAACTTTTATTTTTTAAACTGAGAACTGAAAGATTCTTTATTAAACAGACTCATAAAGAATTGTATTAGCTTTCTTCTATGCAGCTATGATTCTTCTTCCAGCTCTGTAATTTTGTTGTAATTTTAAGCCATACTTTAGCAAAGCTACAGGGATTTTACATACAGGGGTGTTTAATGCTCCAAATGTCTTTAGCTGTGCATTACTAATCACAAAGGATTTGTTTTTAAAACTGTTCTTTAAAGCAGTAAGATATTTTCAGAAGTTACCAAATAGAATAGGAAAAAATAAAACTGGCTAGAAAAGAAATACGCTCTCCAAAATATATTTGAGAGGCCTAATTATCACACATGAGCTCCTATTAGAAGGTTAGTAATAGCAACAGAAAATTACTCTTGGATTATTGCTTCCTGCGCAAGGGAGCGTTACTCCAAGCGTAATGGAGACAAATCCAGTGCTCAGCGAGTGCTGAAATGTTTGTGACTGGAGAAGGCCAGGCATTGGAGCTGACCCCACAGTCATTTAAAAGCCTCAGTGAGACCACGTGATGGCTGTGCCGAGCGTGTTCCTGACAGTGCTGCAGATGGACACTACAGGACTGGTATATCAAGCATCAGCAAGATTAATCTCTCTTTGCGTTCACTGGGATTTCACATTACATTGATAACAGGACAAATGACAGCCTGTGATGATATGGTAATCTCTGTGATATAAGCACTTACAGTTTGGAAATATCCATGTTTTAAGTGGTAGCTGTATGTACTGTTATGGCTGCCAAAGAATTCTTTTCATCTGTTTTCAGTTGCTCATGAATTTTCTCAAAATGGATATTTTAGCTTTATATGTTCCATGCCAGTTATTTTGCTTAGATTCAGAAGTTCAGGATAGACTGGTGAAATTCTTGAGACATATCTAGTCCAGAGTTATCTTTATTCTCTGTCCCAACTCCTTTTTGAAAAGCTGTAGTGCTATTACGCTGTGAAGAAAAATTTGAATTTATAGACCAAGCTGCATAGTGCACTCTTAGGTTTCTACTTGACAATCCACCTGAATTGAATACATCAGTTCAGGCTTAAGACACATTCAGTAGAGCTTCTTAGGGACTATCTATGAGCAATTTTTCACAGACAATTTGCTAAGAGCAAGCTGCAGCTGCCAGCAGCCATCAGTATACTAAAAAATATAGGAGCAGATCTGGGCTGTACTACACAACTTTCTACTAAAAAACAGCAGAAGGTTCTCCTACTCACTCTCATCTCAGAATAGGGCATCCAATTGGGAGTAGGAGATGACCTTGAGCTGTAATCCACCTCTTTGTAGTAATTATACTTTGAGTACTATGAAAAAAAGCTCTCATGAAAAGCTCTAACCATCATTGTTACTATTACTTGCCTACAGTTCTGCAAGCCCAGAAAATGATGACTTTCCACTTAGAAACCCAAGGGAAAGAGTGTGGGATGGGGCACTCAACTAAAGCAAAAAGATCAAACATTTTCACAGAAGGTAGACTTTCAGTGGAAATTCCATTTGGTCAAGAAAATCAGTTTTCACTCACACAGCCAACTATAAAGGAAGCAATTTCAACCAACTCTACTTATTCCCCTTTGCTAGAAATAGATAAATAGCAACTGCTCAATTTTATTAAAGAGGAAGCTGAAAGACTGCACAGGAGAAAATGGCAGGACTGTAAGCTGAACCCACCTTTCTAATATGATTTGTGACTACTACACTTCTAATCATCTGCTTCCTGGTGAGCCAGAAATACCATCTTCTCCTTATTCTTCTCCCAGGAAACAAGTGACAAGACAGGAGGAAGTGACCTCCAGCTGCTGCCAGGAGAGGTTCAGGTTTCACATCAGGAAGTATTTCTTCATGGAAAGGTTCGTTAGTCATCAGGACAGGCCACCCAGGGAGGTGGTGGAGTCCCTGTAAGTATTCAAGAAAAAACTGGACATGGCACTCAGTGCAGTGGTTGAGTTGACATGGTGGTGTTGGGTCAGAGGTTGGACTCTATGACCTTGGGGGTCATGATTCCATATAGATCTATATAGGTTCTCTGATTCTACAGAGATCACTGTGTTCATCTAGTTCCAGAATGCAAACCAGCATTTCTGGTCCCCAACCATCATTTGGTACCCAAAGGGATGCACATTTTTGGACTGCAACGTCTCCTCTGCAGTACTTTATAAAACATCATATTTACTACAAAGACCAAAAATAAAAAAATCTACAAAACAAAAGGGAATTCAGCTAATTTTCAGAGAGTTGGTGATTTTTTGCTTATTAAGCACACATTACTAAATGTTATTATTTGGTTATTCCTAAAAGCTAGAAACTCAGTTCTAAAAAATATTCATTAGAAGAAGTATTTCACTTGCAAAATCCAAACTTCAAAGCTTGAAATAAATCTACAAATAACCTTCCCGTGCATCCACTGGGGAAGATTCTGCAAAAATAAAATCTACCTCAGCAGCAAATTCTAGAGGATGAAAAAGTAGACATAAAGTCATCTAACCTTGTAATTTCGTTCAGTAGATAGAGGGATGCAGGCAGGGTAGAAGAATTGCTCTGCAGTGGAGTATCTTTCTCTTACCAACTCACTTAGACTGGCTACCCTCAGAGATACAATGGATCCCACCAGACCTGTCACCGGGAAAACTAATTGGAAGCATCAATCCACATGTACAGTACAAGTCATCATATATTTCAAAAAACCTACTCAAGTTGCACTCAAACCATTCTAAACCCTTCCACAGCACTCAGGCACTTCCAATATGATTTTTGGAAAGAAGTCTGTAAAATAAATGGTAAGTGGCAGACTGACAGACACGATCAGCTACGTGCATCAATCAATCCAGTGACTGGGTATTTTGAGCTATTAGCCAAAGCCTGCACCAAACCCTAGAGATAACTGCTTGAAAAACATTATCACAAAGGACAAGGAAACACCAGCCTCGTTGTTTTTAAGTAAAATAGGTCATTTTGGAGACTATAATGAAAAAACCTAGTCCCAGACAGTTTTGAAATATCATCACATTGCTCAGTTTAAATGCTCTGAAGGGGATAAAGCCAGTCTGGCAATCTTTTTCCCCCTAACCCTATAAACCTTCATTTGAAATTACCTACAAGCTTTGCTTATACTGAAAAATTTAGAAAAGTAACGGACAAATTTAATGACCCGTTCTTCATTCATACAACCAACCAAATTGGGTGGCCTGCCCCAATAACACCATCAGTTTCCTTTCCAATTAATTCAACTCCTTTGAAGACCAGATAACAAAGAGCATGGATCACTGCAGTGTTGCTGGAAAGATTACTGGGACAAGACTTGGCTCTCTGAGTACCTTCTTGTTTCATAGAGAGGCCCTTCTCCTGCAGCTGGTTTCTCATCTTACTGATTACCTGCTACATGAGAAATTTCAGTCGGGCCTCAGGGCTGGACCCAGCCCAGAGGCTTCTGTCGAGTTTGTTATAATTTATTTATTGCAACCCAGAATCTGATTAAACCAAGCCTCTCTCTGGCTTGCTGCACTGGCAGCATTTGGATCTCTTGGTCAGTGAGTGCTGGACCACCTTCAACACCTTATGAAACTTTCAGCTTGGAAGTTAACATGAGGCAGGACTTGCTTCTCAGAGATGTGAGTATATGCTTAAGTCCTAACGTAATGAATGGGACTTACTACCTGCTAAAAGTTAAGCATGTGCTTATGTATTTATATATATAGGGTAGAACTTTCCTGCACCTACAGAAATGGAAGTGCTCAAACTTTTTGGAGCCTTGAAGTTTTATTTCTGAAAGAAAGGGGTTTTGTGAGTTTTTAAAACATTTTTGACACCTTTTCTGAGAAAAAAATATTTTCAATCAAGGAATTTTCACGGTGATGTGTCAGGCTGAGGAGTCTTTCAGGCCTTAATAATCTACTTTCTTTTTTTTACTAGAACTGTGAAAAGTGCAAGTCAAAACAGATTTTTCTTATAGGCTAGGGTTTCAAGGGCTAGAACCAAATTGTTTCTGAGCACTTCCTAAAGATCCTGTTTGTCTCTGATATACTGACACATCACTAGGTTCATCCAGAATCCACTTGCATTTTTCACTAGTCCATAATTTGTGATTTATCCCATAACTTTTCCTAATCAATGTAGTTCAAAGATGAGGTCAGTGGCAGAATTATTCTATTACTCCTCTGCTACTTATTCTGTCTCAAAACATGTAGTTCAAATATGAACAAAGACATTTAAGCTTTTTTTCAGGAAAGAAATGGTCGGAAATTATGAACAACAATTTGGTATATAAATGTTAGAAAGAAACTGATACAAACTAGAAGCTCACCTCATCATTGTTAGTTCTAGTGACAATGCAGATTCACAAAACTTTCACATTCCTCCTATGAAAGGGAAAATCAAGGGATGTAATTAATGCTATTTAAAGATTGTCTTCCAGATGCTGTCTCCTTCCACGGAAGAAAGAACCAACATATTTCCTTTGCCAGTTCAGACTTCATCTGTAGAACAAGAGAGCAGTCTTTCCTTTAGACAACATATACAAGTAGGAATAAAGATCCTCAGAGCAGTGGGGAGAAACAGAACTGCAATATTACATTTCAGTAATAAAACCAGCTAGGAGATTAGAGGTAGAGCTTTATAAAATACAAGAGCCAAAAACCAGCTTCCTGAGTCTCCTAAAGGAAATATCAGTATATTGGCCAGTCTACTTTTCATTATCACTTCATGGCTTAGAAGTTGTTTTCACCCCATGATCCTTCTTCATCCACCTTTTATGTGAAGCCTTTGGGTCCAAAATCTGTTAATGCATTTATCATACATTTTAGGGACATATCCAAATAGCAACAACTTGTATGAGTGCTTTAAATTATCCTGACTAATGCCAGCACAATTTAAGATGCTTCTGGCCTAAGCCACTAATGATGTTACACAACATTAATGGTGGAATTTGCCCGCACAATTTGCTCCAAAGAAGCATGGAATACACATAAAAATGGATGTCCCACTGCTTTGTTTTCCAAAGGAATGCCTGTAAGGCTGCAGCAAGCTCACCACTTCCGCAGCTTTAACAAAGATAGCACACATCCGAGAGAGAAGCTAAAGCAGCCAGCACCAAAGAACTGCCTGAACACACAACATTTGCCTTATGGCTTCTTTCAGATATATGACACACACACAGACAAATCTCACTGACAATGTAGGAATTAAGCTGCATTCAAATACAACAATTCCTTTAGGTTTCTGATTCCACTCCCAACTCCTTGCACAAGTGCCTGTTAAGTTATGCATTATTAATTATGCAGTTCTAGAGTTAGATCAAACTCAATAAACTTGTCAGTCATCAGCTACTTCAACCACAGTAACACATTTACAAAAACATTCATTATTTTCAGAAAACACCAGAAGAAAAATTTGGACAGTCTGGTCCTATTGAGTACACTGCCAGCACTCAATAAATAAATTAAATAATGCTAGTAAAGAATGAGTAGCATCAAATAAAGTACTAATTCTCCAACATGAAATGTACTATTACAGCAACTAAAAATAAAATGAAAATAACTGATTAAATGCTGTTTGCTGCATGTAAAATTATTAATATTAGGTTAGGTTAACAATAAATTATTTTTAAATATACAGAAACAAAGGTTTTCTGAGTAATTACTCATCTGTGGTGCTGACAGAACAGTATCCCTTCAGAACACCTGGCACCATAGTTAGGGTTGTGCTGCAGGAGCCGCAGTTTTCAGTGCTGCCATGCCAGAGTGACGGCTACAGCCTGCAAGCACTAAAACATTCTGGGATAGGCAATAAACACCCTTCAAGTCCTTTAACGCTACTCCTCCACATCTATCATGTACAGTGCTTTGGACTGTCAACAATTCATCTCCCACGCTGCAGCAAGAGGAGCACAGAGCAGTTTTCACTTAGGATGATTTTCAGCTGTCACGCATGAAGAGCAGGCGTGTGTTTGGGTTCAGAAAAGCTACCCAGGCCAGCACTCCCCACTCTGAGGATATCTCCAGAATTAGCACAAGCAGAGGAGACAGAAAGAGAAGGTCTAGGAAAAGAAAAATGAATGAATGAATAATAGCAATTTGCAGATCCAGATAGCATTACTTTGAAAGCTCTTCTGGTACTTACAGTGTGAAATTTCTTAACTGTAGAATGGAACCTGAAGCTTAAATTGGTCTCCTAAGTAAATTTCATAGTAAATGATCCACCTACAAATAACAGAAGATAAGCCTCTATACTGCCTGTAATCTGGCAGTTATAGAAAATAACCCACCTCCTACCCCATATAATCCCTTCCTTTAATTTGAATACCTGTCAAAAACTGGGAAACAACAATCACACAGCAACTTCTAGATTTCACAATAATGGAGCAAAGTTTTATTGTTTATGGTTAAAATGTTCATAGTAAAAGCAAACATTGATTTGCCTGTGGTAAAACTCAGCTTGTGTACTTTGCCATGCTTGATTTTATCTTTCATTATGTAAATTGCCAGTCAGTCCTTTCTTTTTTCTGTAGTTTTCCAGACCTTATTGAAGAAGCCATTATTAAAGTGCTACAGAGATTTGCCTGTGTAAAGACTAAGCAGAGGTCTAGGGGATTTCGACTGTAATGTGATAATGTCAGAAAGTTGTCAAGCTGTCTAAATGTAAAGCACTCCAAATTCTAAAGTGTGAGGGTTTAGGTATTTGTTTCCACTGATATCAGGAAGAGTTATATGGCCTAAATTCTCTTACTCCGCCTCATAAGTGCTCACCTCACCGCTCATCAAAAACTAGAGATGACTCAGGAAGAGATTTTGAACCCCAACTCAAATCAGCAATTTCACTGACCTCAACAAAGGTATTTGGGCATGAAAGTGTTCATCGGTGGGAAAGTCCAGTTCAGTGTGATCCCAAAAACACTTTAGTCAGGGAAATACAAAAGCATTACTGTTCCCATCTTACAAGGCAAGAGAATACTGGAGCAGAGAAGATTACTTTCCTGAAGGTAAAAGGGAATAAAAAGTAGAAGTGCAATTGTACGTCAACAGTTTTGGACTATCCTGTTCACCAATCCCTTTGGCATCTTTCACTTGTATGAATTAGAAAATAAATAAACAGAAATGAAGAAACAAACCAGAGCCCTTGGGCTAAATTTTCCAAATTTTGTCCAAAGTGGGTTATTAACTTAGGAAAAATACTGAAGAGTGTGGAAAAGTCTATTCTTGTAATAAAAATTTCTCAAGAATATAAACTGGAGGAGCATTAAGACACTCTGGTGGTATGACTGCAGTAGTGATGGAAACAATATGTGGAGAGACCATTGTCATACCAATGTGAGGAATGTAATCAGATTGGTATCTTGTGATCCTTTTGGGTGCTACCTCAGAGCTCAACACAACACAGATGCTTCAGCTGTTAAAACATTTAACATCTCACAATATACACGATGCCAAGGCATATTTTGCTAAAGGCAGGGAGGGTTTGTCACTTGTTTCAGTAGTAAGTTTGGGCCCTACATGAAAGTGCAGCTAAATTAATGCATCAGGGGGGGCTCTGTCCTGAAGAAGTAAATTAAAGAAAATCTTAATTGTTTCAGCAGGACTTGGACCAGGACTTTCGGTCACAGAGTTGGGAGAATAGCCAGAAAAGATCTACACAAACTGGAGTTCATACATCATATTAACAGGATGAATTCTCCCCTGACGCACTGCTCTGAGCTCTCACATACACAAAGCACAAGTGCTGTTCCAGGGACAGTATGTGATGCACATGGGCCACGCACGTTCAGCACAACTGTTTCCTCGACAGCTTCACTCTCCTTTCATGTTTTCAAACACAATGACAAAGGATTTACACATGTGCCCAGGCTACTCTTCGTGTACATATATGGCTCCTTGCCTTTCATCTGCTCCCACATCTTATGCTGACAGATGAACAATGCACAGTATCATAAATGGAAGTAATACTGTTTAAAACTAATAAAGCCAAAAGGACAGTCCCAAAAATAAAAGCTTGAATATGAAAGTACATTTTTCACTTAGTATGCAACTCATATAACAATAATAACAAGTCAACAACAACAATACTGAGGATCTCCTCCAATGTAGGCAAAGTGACATCTAAAACTGCAGCAAAAATCCTAGGATTAATTCGTGACAGGACAGATCTTCAGCTGCTGTTAATTGATTCAACTGCTAAAATTTTGCAAATGGAAGTCTGGCCCAAACTTTATAAAATTGCAGGAAGGACTGTTAAAGAAAAGCTTGGCTCTATCACAATGCTGACATTAAACTACCTGCAAGAGGTTTTGGTAGCAAATACCAAGGGCCAAAACTTTTTAGTCACAGTCTAGCCCAGGGTAAAATAAACTTGTTTCCTATCAAATAAAATTAGTGTATGGCAGTCAGGGATCTTCAAATTCAATTCCAAGAGAAACATCACTAAGTGCTGTACTGTACATGTCTGCATTTTGGAAAAAGTAAAGCTTTGAAAATATCTGGGCAGACTAGATTCAATATGCAATCAAAAATCTATAGTTCTCGTTGCAAAAGTTCCCAGCAGTGGTGAGTTCCACAACCATTGGCTCAATTAAAGTAGCATTATAGCAAAAATTGCAGGGTTTGGATGATCTATCCTATGTTTCTTGCAGCCGTGGGATGAAAACTGTTCATAAGTATATCTTTCCCCTAGAGAGCCTAAAAAGATTGTTCACTACATGAGTGATTCAGCTGAAGATTTAATTTGTCTCTGTGTCATTAGGACTGCTTATACAGCAATTTGAAAAAACAAATATCATAGACTCCTACAATCACAGAATGGTTTGTGCTGGAAGAGTCTTTAATGATCATTTAATTCCAACCCCCCTGCCCATGGGCAGGGACACCTTCCACTCAGATGGGCCCAGAGCTCTGTCCAACCTAGCCTTGAACATTTCCAGGGATGGGACATCCACAATTTCTATGGGCAACCAATGTTCCAGTGTCCACCACCCTCACAGTAAAGAATTTCTTCTAATATTTAATCCCCACACACAGGTCTCATGCTGTGTTATGGATGAGTGCAACCTGGCTAAGGATATATTGTAAATTGTTCCATAATGACTCATGGATTAGCGGGGGTTGCTTTAAACACAGCATTCCCAAGGGGTAAAGTAAAGCTGCCTTTAACTTAGGCTTATCTGGTAAAGAAAGAAAAAGGAACATTTAGCTGCTCACCTGGCTTGCACTGCAGTATTTTTAAGCTCCTCTTCATCATCTTGTAACTATTTCAGCATATTTCTGTAAGCCAACTGAATAGAAATTTTGGATAAAATATGCCTTTAAAGTGTAGTGATTGATGGTCAGTAAAATCTTGATAACAGAAGAATCATCTCTCCTTCTCTTTTCAAGACACTTTGAGAATTATTTGGTTAGACAGTCATAGGAGTGAAGGCAAGAAACACTGACTCCTAAAAGTCATTCTCAAGTACAGTGGAAAATTAAAAGGAAAAATACGTCAAGATCAATAAAAATTACAGATATCACCCCAGATTTACAAGTAATGCATTTAATTTTCAATGTGAAGAGGATCAGACCTAAAGGAAAAAAGAATACAGAATGTCATATTTTTATACAATGCTCAGGTAGCACCCTTGAAAACCCACTTTAATACAAGAAAAAAATTTTTTTAAATTTTTCCTGTCATCTTCTAAGCTTCAGTAGAATTAGACAATAATTAAAATTGGTTCTTCAAGGAAAAAATATTAAGGCAAAAATCAGCAAACTATCATCCGGCTTTTCAGCTTTGCTAGCTCCACATTCCCAATGCCTGGATGAGGATCATGATCTTGTGGCCTGGATCACGGACCTTGCCCTGCCACTGATATGAAAAAGTTTTAAAAATATGCAATTCTAAAACAGTTTGTAGAAAGCAAGAGAAAGAAGACATGAAAGCTTTTAAACTTTTGGGTGGTGCTGAAGACATTTCTGTTTCCTTAAGCAATAAGGCAAAGGGAACATCTCTGACTGTTTCAAGACAGATGAATGGGGTTTTGTCTGTACAGTGCCCAACACTTGAGAGAGAAATCCAACACAGGAAACTATCCAGTTCCTCACCATACCAGCCACTACATCACATAACCCTTTCAAAACTGCACTAATTCCTTTCAATAAACTGAAGCACAGATATTTTGTCATTAAAACATGCTGTTTAAAAACACACTCACCCTTTTGCTTAATCATATAAGTGTAATGTTTGAACTTTTCAATTGCAGCTCAGTGGACACTTTGATGACAAATATGAATCAAACAGTGCTCCATATACCACAGTGCATTGCATTAATTTGGTTTCAAGGTGACAAGGGAATGAAATATAATGACTAAGCCTGCATTTAAAAAATAATGTTCAAAACTCATAGCCAGATGGAAATGCTCAAGAGCAGTATTCTAAAAAGTAGCTGGGGACCAACTATCATCAGAGAAAGAGATCTGTGGAAACCCATTCTGTGGTTTAGATGAACATTTTCAGCATATCTGTAGATGCTATCCAACACTTTGCCAAGATTAAGCCACAAGTTAACTCTTTACCTTCTTTTCATCCTACCTGTAGGAATTTCACTTACCTATTCTGTTTAGTTCAGGAAAAAAACATGCAGAAGTGCAACGAAATAACAATAGTGTGGATGATTTCTTCAAGAAGGGGATATACATATATTTTCCAAGGATTTTTGGCACTGCAATGGGATCCATTTCAGATTTCCTGCAGCAGTCTACTTCTTCAAAAACCTTTAATCATCGTAACTGCTGGCGAGACATCTGTTGGAAGTGTTGGAAAACAGAAAATGAAAAAGCTCATAACTCTACAGAAATCACTAATAGAAAGTGAGAAATAGAACCTGCACAGTATTACTTGAAATGTCAAAATGTGCTGATAATAAATGGAATCTGGCTAGAAACAGTTTGAAGCCCTGTAGTAAGCATCTCCAGAGCTAGGCAAATCAGTTCTTACAAGGATTTAGCAATCTACCTACACTGCAACCTCTGTCTGAACCTAAATAAAAAGGTCGAAAGTTACTTTTTACTCATGTAGAGAACATACTTTCCTTCTCCAAAACATACTTCTATTTATTTTCTCCTCTAGCCACAGTTCCTTTCTCTAAATCTTCTTCAGGTGTCATAAAACCTTTTACTGTGTCACCCTCAGGCACTTGCTGCCAAATGAAGCTCAGTATTCCCAGAAAATGCTATTCAAAATGGGTATTTTACCAAAATCCCCAAATACAAGAATCTCCATGTCAGCGAGGCCTAGGAACTTTGCTGAAGTTCTTGCTCCTGCATCAGAAAATATGAGGCATGTATGGCCTTTGGTGGGGGGTGGTTGGAGGGGTGCTGAAAGCATCTGAAAATAAAAAAAATCATACTGAGGCTTACTGAGGAAAGTCTGTCTCAGTCCTTGCACATTTGAGAAAACTGACATTAAAATTCAGATTATAATCTCAATCCAAATGGATCATATTTAAAGACCTTTTTGAGCAATTCTGCTCTGTTGGGAGTTTCCACATTGTGAGACTGTCCTCAGCCCTCTCACCACTCTTGGTCTCTACAGTCTTATGTTCTGTACAGTCTGTATGGTCTTATGTTCTCTAACCACAAAAAAATAATAGGTTTTGAAATTTTACCCAAGCCATGTTTGCAACTAACATCTTACATTATTGAATGATTGTTTGTTACATAGAACCATAATCCCTATTTTCTAATAAAAAAGAGCTTAAAATCTATGTAGATTTTGACAAACTCAAATGCTACAGTTGACTCTGACAATGAGCCTCTTGAACTTTGGGAATTAAGTCAAAACAAGGAAATTTTCCAAGTATCGTGTCTCCCATGTGGATAGCTGTCCAAAGAAGTGGTGGGTAAGGTCATGTCATACTCTGCCCCGAAAAATGAGGCACAGTTTCCCATCCCCTTTGCAACAGCATGGGTAGGATAAAGGAGAATAGTCTTCTAAAGTAAAAAAAGTTAAACAGAAAACTGCTATTTGTCTATAGTATGTAAATCTAAAACAAAATCTAAAACAAAATTTAAATTTTTATTTTAAAAAAACACAGTGAGAAAAAAAGGATAAGCAGATCAAAATTGCAGAGCCTTCTGAGCAGACTCAAAAAGGAATCTAAAGAAGTATATATTTCTCTACTTAAAAAATACCAAAAAAAGTTTACTTAGGTGACACACTGGAATAGAAACATAAATTTTTATCTAGAATTTACATTTTGTAAAATACCCACTGGTATGTATTGATAAACACACACACATTACAGTTAGAGTAGACTGAAGTATTTTTCATGCAGACGATTACCAGACTCATCTTTATATGATGTGATTTATAACAGAGGAATAAGAGCAGCAAATTTGAAAACCTGTAATCATTTGCAGCAACACATGCAGAAGCAGATACGTATCAGCTGATTTGCAGTATGCAGTCACGATTATGCCTGAGAAGATTTAGAAATTAAAATCTGGGCAAATAATTTGCTTGCCATATGAAACTTTTAAATATTAGAGGACTGTTACATCATGCCAGGTTAAACCCAAACCCCTCAACAATAAAGCAGCAACTCTCAGGCACCTACAAGATGGCATAGCAGAAGGAACCAGGATATGCATTTGGTTTTGACCTTTCCTGATCCCCTGTGGTGAAAATTAATTGGTTTGGATGTGAAAAAGATGGGCAGCATACTTACCACAAGTACTAACAGGCAAATAAATAACTAGGGGCTTACTTACTCTCCATTGTGTGTGGAGCCAGTTATGAAAGTTACAGGCTGTTCCCATTGATAGGTAATGACTTGGTTCCCCCTTGATGCAGAAAAAAGGCCTTGCTTCAACCACTGACTGATTAAAACATTATGACCAAACACCTAATGGGATCCCACTGTAAATGGAGTCTCCAAATTCATTTTTGTGTGCCTCTCACCAGGTAAATCAACCTTCACTTGTGCCTCAGCCACAGGACATGAAAGCAGGACACAAAAGCAGGACACGAATGTGTGCAACTTCTATGAAAGAGCCCTTCACAATCTCAAATAAGACATTGCCAACTCACTACTAAACTTCATGGGATAATTTAAAACATATGCAAATAGATGAATGGCTTAAAATTCCTTCAGATTCTAAGGACAGCATGCCATCATTGAAGTCACTGCTTTAACACACAGAAAATGACAATAGATATGGTCCCTGAAGTAGAGCAGTGATTAATCATGCAGAGTTGGGGGAATATTTTGTGGTTTGAACTTGCTTCCCTCCTTGAATTTTCATCCCCTAGGTCACCAGTGTTTGAATGGTGATCACAAAGGAGAGGTAGTAAGTTGATAGAAAGTACTAAAAAAGGGAAGTGTTCTCACAATGCCTTGATTCCCAATGCAAATTGAGTACATAACTTAACTTTACCTATAAAGTCTAACTCAGTTTTTGCTGAACGTTTCTGAGATAGTGAACTGCATCTATTATCCACTCATTTGAGGTAGTAATCTAATATCAAAAAGCATTTTATAAGTAGGAATATTCTAAGACCTTGTTACTTTTATGACTCTGAAGGCTAAATAAATAAAGCTGACATATAAAAGCTCCAAATATACTAGTCTACATTACATGTACTTAATTTCTAAATTCAGACTCAGTATATGAACAAAAATTACAAATATAAAAGGTGCTACTCAGAAATGGAAGGACAGATACATAGACAGGCAGCACCATGAGTAATCATGTTGATTTGTGAAAGGCAGTGCAATTGCAAGCAAAATGAATTTCATCCAGAAGAGAGCCCCAAAAGTGCTACCTGGATTCAAGTAATAGTTGAGCATTTGGGTGTTTTTACATTTCATTATCTAACAAAGACCTGCATTCTGTCCATGCTATAACTAATGTAGCTATGCTCAGAATGAAATAGCTTTACATTATTGACATTGTAAAGCAGGCTAAAGTGTTGGCAAAAGAAAAAAAAATAAAAATAAGACATAATGGTACATGTGGATCTGAAATCTGTAATGTTTCAGAACTCTTAACTTTTTGAAAAATCAAAATACAGAGTTAATACATAATGAAATACAATATGTGACCCAAATAAAAAAGCTTTTATTCATTCATCTGTGTCCCAGTGATCTAAAACAAACTCAGTTATTTAAAAACTGCTTCTCTTAACTAGCTCTCTATATTAAAGAACATGATAATGCATTTCTGAAGCTAGAAATCTCTTCCAAGTTCCAGGCTGACACTTAGTTATGAAATGGGTGGAGACTTCACTTTCCATATTGCGTAAAGAAAAGCAAATTTTCACATAGACAAGTCCCTCTTATCATTTTGCATTTCATGAAACAAATGGAAACTCTATTTTTATTCTGAATAAACAGACAGAAATGCTTCTGGAAATGAGTAAAACTGTTTTCTTCTGAGTCAAACCAATGTCCTTTGAGAGCATAACTTTAGCAAGAAAGAATTCCAGTTTCAAGATAGCCCCAACCTGAGCAGGCTCTTGTTAGACTGGTACGGTGCTCCTAAAGGCAAAATTCAGTTCACAAGTGTGCACTGTTTCTCTTTCATCCCTTGCTATACTCAGGACAGGAAGGACTCAGGACATGGTAGAACAACCCCTATTCCAGCATTCATGCTTCACAGGAAGACTTTTAAAAGAAAATAAAGACCACGTGGGTAAATAACGCGAAAACAAACATCTTTATATTCAGTTTTACATACATAGGTGGAGTCTTTTGTTTCATCTAGGCCAAAACATCAGACTATATAAATATTGAATATTACCATTTTAATAAAAAAAGCTTAGGCTAGTACATCCAAAAGAGGAAGAATTTTGCTGTACCTACTTGTACAATTGAAAATCTTAGAGGTCCATGGGCTGTGTTTCATATGCAAATGTTATGCTAAACATGCCAACATTTGCTTTAGTCCAAAGTTCACAATATTTTTACCAACACTTCTAGCACAGGGATAAAAATTGCCCTGCTCTACTTCTATAAAGAATAAATGGAAAAAGAGATTACTGGAAGGCAGTCTCCCCAACAAGACAACACTGACTTTACGAGCAATTTTATAACGGTGGTTGAAGTGATCTTTGCAGTAGTTTACAAAAAAAAAACTTGCATATTTTCTTGTGTCAAGATGCTCAGTGGACATACCTGTCTGTCTCTGCATACACAAGATTGCAGTATTCTCACATTTAGTATGAGTGCATTATCCTGATGTAGGTATGCGCTTGGCCAGAAAAAGTAAAACAGTCATTTTGTGACTAGCTGGAATCAGGAAATGCTTTTGAGGCTTGGCCATATCTGCAAAAACAATTCTTTCAGACAAAAGCCTGTAATTAGACAAGAGATATTCCAAAGGGATTTCCAAAGAGCATTAATCTAGGTCAGCATTAATCCAGTCTCAAATGGGATTCAGCTTTTTATTCCAACATCTTTCCACTGAAATGCTAATTTTAGTGAAGCATTGAGAAACCCATAAGATAGCATAAATAACCTTTGTGGTTTAGAGAATGAGATTTAGAAAGAGTTGCTGTCAACCCTTTTTTTCTTCTGTGCTTTTCATAGATGTCTCATAGATGTTGAAGGTCACAGAAGGGAAGAACACAGTGCAAATCTCTGTAAGGAAAAAAAACCAACACTGAAGCTTTTGACAGGGCATTTTTCTTAGTATGGAGTCCTGCTTTTGCAAGATAGTTGAAAAGTAAAAAATAGAAGCATCAAAAATCAGCAAAGGGGTCAGTGACATTTATGTACTCCCTCTGTATGTGCCTGGAAGAGCTAACACACCAGAATTACTGTGTGCTTAGTACCCAAGCCTGACCTCAAAGTATTCAATGAAATTCACAATAACTTCTTGTTTTGCTTATTGAGAAAAAGAAAGTCAAAACACAGAGGCAATTTTATGCAACTGATTTTTAAGATCTCACCCATCATCTCACCCAATTTACTCTTTACTTACATTATGCCTTATCCACAAGCTGAGCAAATGGGCTTCCTCAGTGGCTTGATGTAAAATATCAGTTCCTCCCATGCCAAAAAAGCACACTGCACTTCCATACGGAAGCACCTAATTCCACAGCATTAATTATCAGATGTTTCCAAATGTTTCAGGCTGTGTCACAAGTATCTCTCATCAAAAAAGATTATTTCTTTTTCTAGAAAATCATCCCATGTTTTAAATTCTTACATATTAAAAGCTAACATCAATACAGATTTTAAAACATTAATTTAATTGCAGTATCTGTCAGGGCAAGAATTAAGCTGAAATATCTTTATCTGTCACACTGTTTGGATTGGAAAAGCCTCTCCTCTCTGGCAGTTTCAGTGCCAGTAAAATCTTACCTTTCCTCTTGCGCCCCCCAAAACCCTGACTTTGCTCTATCAAATTTTAAAAGAAATTTCTAGAACATGCTCATGTATTTTGGAAAGCCGCCAGATTCAAGTGAAAGGTCATGAGGCTTAACATACAAGTGTATAATAAAATCAAGTTTGAAGGGATTTTGGAAAAAGGAATATAGAATATAATTTATGAGGCTTGTCTCCACTCAAACTTCTGTGATACCGATCATGACAAGTTGCCAATTTGCCAGCATAAATAGAAAAATGGTTATAATTATGTTTCCCTGTGCTTTTGTTCTGGAAAGTTTTGACCATTTAAGATGTTCCAGAGCTGGTTATCCAAGAGCACAAGAGGAAGGCCACAGCAGGAAGCAATTGTGCATCACTAAGTGTGAGGGTGCCAGTCCAAACGCGGGGTACCAGCAAATACACCAAGATGTTTGTAAGGGGAAAAGAAACTGCTGAGACACCTAAAAAAAGGCTGAATTTACCACTGGGCTCCCATGAGAGCTGCATCTTATGGGACAATGCAAAAATGTGACTCAACTACGTGACAGCTTTCCAGAGAGATGGAGTCAGCACGATTACATTCGTGAATTGTCTCATACCACAGACTGCACAGAAATGACCAGCAGAGTTTCGTTGTTGGCTTCTGTGGGTGATGACAGCATGAGCAAGATTTTTGAAATGGTTAGTTTTCGGAATTTTTTTTTGTTGTTTTTTGAGTAAGAATCTTAGGACATCTTTTATATAGATATATATGAAGGAAAATGGGAAAAAATTAATTCACACCCACTGACCCAGGCATCCAGCTTTCTGCATAGCATAGATTTGTTAAAAAAACTTGTTGTGAGTCAGAGTAATGTAATTTAGTTCCCTAAAATTAAAAGCTAATAATGTCTCTTTATGTGCCATGCCACCTTCAAATTTCATCCACATTAAATAAAAAAACAACACAAAACAAAAAAATGCCTTGATTATATGGTCTGCTCCTGAAATTTGTGTCCAAAAGTGTATTTATGTGTTGAACACCATCTTTGTGTTAGGTGGCAAATACAAAACAGACTTCACCCATTTACATATTTCTGGTTCATACGATATTTAACTGAGACTGGATACAACAACCATGAATAACTGAGGCAAACCAAAACCATATCTGTATATTCAAAATCATAATTAAACACATTTCCAGTGATACTTACTTGGTTTTCCCACAGTGAGCAACTTAACAGGGAAAAAGACTGACAAAACTGTATCAGAGTAAGTTACTCATTTGTTCATTATTTCAGGAAAACTATTCTGCTTGAGAATTATTAGAGACAAATTCTATGGGTCATTCAGTGATCAAAGAAAATTGACAGAGAGGGCTAGGAACATTCATTTTGGTATCCAAGGAACAGCAATAGCAGACAAACTGCCAAGGCCTCTTTCCTATGCCAGAAACACAAAGCAGATCCTATTCATGGACCAGGAAAAGTGAAGTCAGTGCAGCAAGGCCAACTAGCTTACTTTGGGCAGAAGTTGTTTGGGCAGAAGTTCTAGACTCTAATTCTGGTTGGTTTTGGTTGGTATGAAATACTTCACCCACCCCATGCACCTCTGTGTAAAACCAGTTCTTTCTAAGGATTTTAAATTTGATGGCATGGGCTTCAGATGACTGAGCATGATTCCAAGCATTTTGCAGCAAAAAATGGGTTTAGACTAGCAGTTCTTGCTCCACATCACAAAAACTATGCCAAAATGGTTAATCGCCTATTGAAAATTCTATAGGTCATAATCCATACATTTAGCATTATCTGATGTAAGAAGGCACCAAGGAAGCCTTCGTCATCACCTACTGACATCTTTATTTAACTGAAAAGCAGGAAAACAAATGGTTTCAACACCAGGAGATGATATTAGAGGAACCAGGAATTTTCAGGTATATAGAAAGCCTAGTTGGGCCAAGAAGGAAGAAACAACCTGACCCGAGGCCTCAGCAGTTATCATTACTTCAAATTGAGACAGAACAGTGTGACTTGATGATCTGTTTTCCAACCTAAATGATTCTGTTATTCTCTAAATGTCTACAAAGGGGACAATAGGACAATCTGGAGTTGCAGTGCCAAAGCTTTGTACTTTGCAGAAGTTGCCATTTCACTAAACTGAGGAGTTGGCAGTACATTTCACATCTCTCACAAGTGAGGCAGCAGTGTGAAAATCTTCCTCTGGTCCAGGAGCCCTCCAAGAGGAAAAACAGAGCAGCCCAAGACGGAGGCACTCACAGATCGTCCATCACCAGAAGGAACAAATGTCCTGCTCCTGCCAGCAGCCCCACTGGCTGCCAACAGCTATCACAGCAAGACTAGGAAACAGCTCAGAGATCACCGAGGCCACATTCAGAAGTGGAGGGATTTCTCCTGTGCAGCACGAAGACAGCTGGAAGCAGACATCAAACACAGCAGCTGCATGTGGAGCACCTTGTCCAAGCCTGTCCCCATCTCCTGGCTGTGGGGCCCTGCCTCAGGTCTGCTAGCAGCAGGAAAGTCTGCGTGGACCAGCCCAGGACCAGCCTAAGGACTCCCTGCAGGATTTGAAGAGAGGAAAAAGCAGTCTCAGGCCTCCACATAATCCTGAACATCATTGCTCACAAGAGTGTGCATCTGAAATCATGACCTCACTTACACAGGTTAACATAAAGGAAAAGGGTTAACACCCAGCTCCACTACTATTAGGCCCCTCAAAAGGATACAAAACTAATCTAATCAGGTCCAGAGTATGGGGGACATATTTTTCCCCACTGCATGAAGGAGTATTTTCCAGAAATACAATTTTAAGCTCTTTTTTGTGTTGCTTTTCCATAATTTCTCATCTAATTTTTTCCCTCTAAATCACTGACTTCACTTATCTTTTGCGTATTTGTCTGAATGCATTTCAAATAAAAATTATTTAAATTTATTGACCCACAAAAAATCATTCCATAATTCAGACAGGGATAATAATTGCTCTTGAAGCTGTGAAATGCCTCAACTGCAATTTTCCATGTAATGAACTATAAACTTTTATATTCAATAATAATGATGTGTACATTCACTAAGGCATACATTTCTAACCACATAGTTTTGAGAGGAATGGCATTTTTAAAAGCAGTTACTCTCCACACTAATTAATTTTGAGAACATAAACACTCTCCAAAGTTGTAAAATTAGGCAATTATACAATAATATGTTATAATCATAACAGTTTTTTGGCCCTGAAGTTGTTGGGTTTTTTTACTTATTTTCTCACCATTGCTGGGCTCTCAGGGCATATGGATGAGCACTACAAAGCCAATCAGCACTACAAAATGTATGCTTTGCATTTTAGCTTAGACTTCTGGTGTTTGCAGAACAGTGTGTGTCTAACTGCTGTTCCCACAGCTGTAAAGCTTTAAGACTTAAGAAGGCATTGAACCAGAGTCTGTCCTCACATAATTGGAGTGGCACAAAGTTTTGTTTGGGGGTGTTCATTTAAAGCACAAAGCCCCATCTGACGAACCCCAGGTTGTTCCCCACATGATAAAAGTGAGGGGTTATTCATTACCCTGTGACATGTAATTAACATGATGATTGGCTCTATACACCTTATAAACAATGAACACTTTTCTTATTTCCTTTTAACTACTACCATTTAAAATCACTAGGAGAGAGAGGGAAAAAAAAAGATACAGCCACTGAGGGAATTTCCAAATTAAGAGGTCCTTGAGATTCCAAAACAAACCCAAAAAACATAACAGACACTCTTCTCTTCATAAAACACTCACAATAGCAGAGGCCCAGCTTACAACTTTTAACTGCTGCAGTGCTCACACTTCAAGGCAGGATTCTGAGGTTGTACAAAGGGATCCCACAGCTACTGCACATCACGGGCTAATGAATCTTTTCCCATGACAGGTACAGACCTCGGGACTGGGGTGGGAGCCAGGCTGCCAGAGGAAAAGTTCAGAGAAACTGCAGGGCAAAGGCTCAGTGTGCAAGATGCTGCAAAAGTCTGGAAGATTTACCTCTGTGAATCTACATTATACCAACAATTTTGTAAATCCCCTACCTGGTACCATGTTTCAGTCACACATACACAAACTAAGATGCTGTCAATCTTGAAGTTACTTGCTGAAGACAAATATACCTATCAGAGCAGAGAAATTTTTCCTTTTGTTCTGTCAAAACCTTCCTTACTGTCTTGGGTAGTTCAATCCATTACAGGCATTCGAGAAAAATGTGGAGAAAACTTTCTTCTGTTTTTTTTTTTCTAGTTGCCATTTATTAAACATAATGTGGTAATTCTGGCTAATTCTTAGTAATTAGTGAAAAATATTATTAATTCTATTTGAAATGTAGCCTGGGAGCCTGAATATTTTCTCCAGTTATGTACAATGTAGCCTTCACTCTTGTTTCTGAGAACCAGAGTACCAAATTTGTTGCAGGAACTAATGCACGGAGATGCAGCACAGATCCTGTCAGTCTCTACTTCCTCACAGAACACCAGGATTTATCACACTCTTGCCACAAAAATAGCACTGGCTTTTCCTGAGCGTGGGACCAATCTAAACTAATACCTTTCCTTTGACAACTTTGCTTGTTTCTGAAACTGAGAAAGCCTCCAAAGGATTTCTTACACCATTTCAAATGTCACTGTATACATGTCTGTTATAAGCCAGTCATCAAAACAGCCACTTTAGCCTACAGGGGAGTAAACACTTCCAGAGCTGACCTATTTTAATTTAAGCAGAGACTAGTTATGTGCTAGATTCTCCTTTTTTTTTTTTTTTTTTTTCTTTTTACCTGTGCTAACAATGAAAACTGTTAAAATGACAGAGAAATCATGGTTAACCTACCATTTACAAGAACAGAATCCCTACAGACATCTTCTAAGAGCTGTTTAAGGGTTTCCCCATTAAGTCTTCCTTTCAGTCTCATTGAGAAGAGACTGAGTGAACCCTATTTTAGCCAAACTTGTCCTGAAAGAAATCTCAGACTGTGGTTGACAATCAATCAATCACAAAAGAGTTATGATTTCTATTAATTCTTTTGGTTAAGAAAATGAAATGTTCTTCTGTTATGGTCAAAAGAGGACATTTCCAGTTTGATGTTTTTCTAACGAAACATTTTGTATTCAAATCCACACTTTATTTTGAAATTTGCCTGCATTTTAATTACAAAACAAATGCTATTGGAGTGAGCCAAGCAAAAAATCAACAGCTCTAATCACAAGATCATGTTACACATTTAGGGTGCTGTCTTGCTGGGAACACAACCTCTTTTGCAACTGTACCCTGCTGTCCTTCAGCTTCTTACCTTGTGTCTCAGGCCTTACAAAGGTGGAAGCTTTTGGCATTGCAATTTACCTTCCGATTCAGCTTTTGCCTCATCCCTGGGGCATATCTGATGGGCACTAATCCACCCTAATTAGTCTACTGGGAAAACAACAGATAGTTTGCAAGACTTGAAAGGCTTGTTCAGGAAAGTCGACATCTCTGGCAAAGAGCTTAATGTGTCTGCAATCAAGACAAAAGGAGAGATTGGATCACCATAATGAACTCTAATTTTTTATTGCTCTAGAAGGATAAAATGAGGGTGAATTGAAGCTCTGAAACATTTTAGCACAAGAGCAAATGAGAGCTTTAAATTATGCATTTTTTTTCTGTCAACTGAATAAGCACGACTTTATAAGCATGATTTAATCCAAAAAACAGATGCACTCTTCCCTTAAGACAGAAATCTAAGCCAACTGGCTTGCATAAGCATTTTCTGTGCGTGATTATTGGACGTGGCAGGTTGAAAGAACCAAGAAGCAGGGTTTTGAGCCATGGCAGGAGATGCAAAGAACAGAGGTCCAAATCTTCACAGGAAATAAAAGCAGGCAAGAGAGAGAGAGAGAGGGAATAGGGGGAGAAGATATTCCACAGCATTGAATCGCAGAGTTCAGGAATCAGGCTCTGAATGCAGTGATGACATGCACAAGTGGCAGTAAGTCCTCTTTGTGCAGCTCCGATGCGCGAGCAGCATTGCAAGTTGTCGTGCATCACACATAGCCATGGTTACAATTTTTACCTAGTAATGATTCCATTGTAGTTAATGGATGTTCCCACTGCATAACGCGGAATACTGATGAGGAATGTGAAGGGCAGACAATAGTTTAACTATCTTTGATTAAAGTCTCACTTTAAACTGGGCAAGCTGCATTCATCATGTTGCTTCTCTCCGTTTTCCATTCTTCCTGATCATCAATAAATTAAACTAACATATTTCCACCCCAGAAGATTTTTGTCTATTCTCTTTCGTGCACTGTCTCTCCTGATTTTTCAAGGCAGACCACAGATAAAAGTAAGAGCACCCTACACTTTGAGTTGACTTTGCTTTTGTAACAGAAAGGATATAATTCTCTGTGTGTTGCTCTAACCCTGTATCAAGCTTATTAACAACTAATTACAGAATATTCTGGATAAAGCTGAAAAACCTTAAGTTAGATTTAATGTTAACATACTACTGTACGCAAAATTTACTGCTGACTGAACTCTTCAGTCAGCAGTAAATAGCCTGAATATTTGGGCTGTGAACACATATGACTGATAAATTGACAAAGTACAGAGGACAAATTCTGGCCCACAGTACACCTACACAACTGTCACTGCTTCAGTGGGAAGAGCAACAATTCTCCCTGCAAACTTATATTAATTACTGTAATTTTTCATTTTTGGTATTTTAATGTTACTTAATTTTGTCCTGATGTTTCCGGCTCCTCTTGAGAGCTTCATAAAATTTTGACTTTGCTGCTTGGTTAAAAAACTAAACACATGTTGGTGCTTTTCCTCTATTTATTCCCAGGTTCCTTGTACCCAGTGGAAAGGAGAGAGGCCTGAGGAGCAGCAGATGAAGCAGGACCATAAAAAACAGGGAGGTGAAAGCTGGCTGCTGCCAGCTCCCCACCAACACTCACTACATGAGAACTAGTGCCTGTAATCCCAAATACGTGCACATGCATATGCATGATTTTAGTGCCACTGATGAATAGAAATG
Organism: Bombycilla garrulus; assembly: GCA_013400315.1. NCBI lineage: Eukaryota > Metazoa > Chordata > Aves > Passeriformes > Bombycillidae > Bombycilla > Bombycilla garrulus. The sequence goes on along the minus strand of VXBU01017008.1, from coordinate 326,706 downwards.
TTTGTCTCGCTCATGTGAAAAGACATCAGCTGCTTTTGGCTTCAAAGTCAAAATGTCTGGTTTTAGCCTTTTTTCTGTCAGAGACACCTGATGGATCTGGACTGAATCCCACACGGACAGATCAGGAGCATTTAGCTAACTTTTCTGCAGATTGTGTAGAGTTAAGGGAAATGTCTAAAGTCAATATCAATGGTTTTAAAACTTTTGTTAAAGTCTCTCTTCTTTCTTTTTTAAGGAAGATACCAATATGCTGGGAGCAGTTAACAGAGAATGGAAGAGATCAAAACCACATTTGTCAGACAGAGGAGATGGGCTGAATATCGTGCATAGAATAAGGAAACCTCTTTAATCCTGGCTGGGTATTTACAGGTAATCAAGTAAATAAGAGCCATGTTAAAATAAATATTAACTTAACATGAAAAAAGAAAACCATGAAATTGGTGGGGTTTTCTCCATCCCAAAACAGAACTTTGAGTAATTGTTGGGTTTTGCTAAGCAGCAAAGAATTTTGTCTCCAAAGACCTTCCAGTTATGATGTGCCACACAGGGATACAAAAGTGAGGGACCACAGTTTACTCTTGTGTCTTGCCCTGTTTTCATACTGTATGACTCAAAAGCCATACAAAATACTTTTAAAGGCAGATATATGTTTCTCAGAACCAGTGACAAAACAATGTTTTTAACTAGCTACAAATCTAAACAAGAAATTCTGTTGAACAATTTTATTTCTCATTTCCTTCTGGTGCTTAAAAAGTAGTTAAAAACCCTAGCCTTACAACCACAATCAACTTCTTGATTTGTTTTAAAATAAAAAATGTAAACATTACCAGATCATTAACTGAGAACATGGTGAACGGAAAAGGAAACTCTAATTTGATAATATTTGTTAGTTTTAGGCGAGCCATTTTGCACATTATTGGAGAGATCCAAAAGAAATTACAAAAACTTGACCATTTGAACTATTTAAGTATAGCATGAGAAATACACAATATGAAAAAAGTGTGCAGAGGTAATGGCAGAAGAACCAGATGTTTTTGTAGGGCTTTTCAGTCTTTAACTTCAGCATCAGTATGATAAAGAGCAACATAAAAACCTGTCACTGCTACAGCCAAGCAAGTACGCATACACACACTTTCAGCACAGCCAAGATATGACATTTTTAGGAACATGGAGTGCATCCATTTTGTTCTCATGTTTGTACATTTCTGTGAGCACAGCCAAGTTTTTGCAAGGCAGAACTCAAAGAGAAAGACCAGGAGGCTGGATAATACTGAGTGTAGTCTAACAGGATATACCGGGCTATTGGTTCCCCTCCAGATGTTTTTCAATGGAACCAGTGTTTCAATGGCCAAGTTTCACTAAGCTCCATGATGTCAAACATAAGGTTCCCTACCACATGACTCAAGAAATGAAGGATAAAAGCGCTGACTTAAGTGTGACTGTGATTCTGGACAAATTCCTAGGAATAAATTCTTGTTGCAGAATGCATATATTGACTAAAGACACACAAGGGGATGCTTAATGAAGGTAAGTGAAATAATAAAAAAGTAAAAATTCATGACATATATTTTTTAAAAAAAAGGTTGTATTGATAATTAGAAAGTTTTCCAGAGGCACATAAGCTTCCACTTAAATCAATGGATAAGTTTAAGTGCACAGTTCAGATGGAAAACATTATTAATTACTATAATGGCCAAACTCCAGAGGTAAATTTTTATGTTATTTTTTGACACTATGATTTATATGATTGTCCCGTTCTGATGACCAAAAAACTACCAAAAGATGTAAAAATCTTGCACCAAAAAAGAGAGACACTGCTTAGCGTCACATTGTCTTCCCCACCTTTAAACTGAAATGAGGGATTCTTACATTATCAGATTCCAACAGAACCTCCGAAAGACACTAAAAGATCAGAAGCCAAAAGACACAAAGAATTTTCCTCTTCAACACAGTGAAAGGCACAGGATGAAAGGAAGGAAACAGCTACTGTTGTATTGCTGCTCTGATTGCTATTTATGTATCACTTAGAGAAGAATTTGTCATACTTTAAAAAATTTGTGACTTCATCAATGACAGTAACTGAAATATCAGTTGCTGATTCATGACTCAGCCATGTATTATTTTCTCTGTAGGTTACAGAGGATGTATCAAAAAAAATCACAAAGAAATCCCACCAAACAAAACAGGCAGAGGGCTTCTCAAGGGGTCACAGCTTCTTTCAGGCATCTACCTGTTCCTATGTGGAGTCCTTTACAGGCTGCAGGTGGATCTTTGCTCCACTGTCAGACTTCATGGGCTCCAGGGGCACAGAGGTATCATCAGGGCTGCACCACAGGGGCATCTCAGCTCTGACATCTGGAACCCTCCTGCCCCTCCTTCTGCACCAGCCTCGGTATCTGCAGAGCTGTTCCTCTCATATACTCCCACTCCTCATCCTGAAGTTGCTGCTGTGAAGTCTATTCCCCGTTTTTGAATCTGTTATCCCAGAGGCGCTACCACTGCCGCTGGCGGGCTCCGCCTTAGCCTGCAGCAGGTGTGTTTTGGAGCCAGCTGCCATGTCTCCATCAGATACAGGGGGAGCCTCCAGCATTTCCCCACAGAAGCCATCCCAAAACCTTGCCCTGCAAACCTAATACAGTCTCCTGCTCAAAACAGACACGTTCTCAAAGCCATTGCCAACTCTGTGTTAAGGATATCTGTTCCCTTCTACACAGCACAGAGACAAACTGTAAGAATTGATGGATTGTACTCTTTTTCCAAGAAATTTCTTGTTTCACAAATTCTAAGGTTCAAGAAAATAGCTTTGTATCAGCTCTTCAGGAAAAAATGAGATTTCTGTAGAATGCCTGATAAGCTCCCACCACTGTTGTATCACACTAAGGCAACCTCAGCTAAAGGCCTTGCCACTGTTCCATCTATAATTCTAAACCGCAGTATCACATGATTTCACAACTGGCTCTCATTATCTTCTACCACATAAAATCCTCAGGATCAATGTGCCATACTTAGTTAATTTTTTTTTTTTTCAGTAATGGAGAAATGAAGAACATCTACATACCAGGTTAAAATACCTTGGAATGTTAGAGATGATACAAGTCTATATATCATTTGAAAATGGACATGCACAGATGTTTTTAATTGACACAAGGACATGATTCATAGCAGCATATAAGAAAAAAAATCTAGCAACTTAATTTTGGTCTACTGCTTAACCCTCCTGTGCAATCTCTGCATGCAACCAATGTTGGGACTTGGTTTCAAGCACTCTGCTAACAAACTCTCTGGAAATACAATTCCCTGACACCTTCATGTCATTAATATTTTCAAGGCAGACTCTACTATTAAAAAAAAAGCTTCCTAGAGAATCAGTGTACTGGAGCTCTTTCTAATTCCAAACCTACACCCAGGATTTCAGAAATGCTCCAGACATTACATTGCTCTGGGAAATATACTACTACTTAGACTTGAAGCTCTGCTGAATATTAAAGAAGCTCAGTGCTTCCTATGACAACATTTCTCACTTGACTCTGCCAAATGTGACTTTTAGGCTCTGATAATTCTGAAAGCAGAGGGCGTGCTTCACAAAACGTTTGGAAGATTCAGCCAAAAACATTTACCTGTTTCTAAGGAACAGAGAGAGAAAAACATGGAATTTTTTCTCCTGCTAAAAAAAAATAAAATAATAAGCTTTACTTATTAAATTAGTTGTTAAACAAAGCTTTGCATTAGACAGGAAAGTTGTTCTGTGTGAAGGATAGCCTTTCAACTACACCTGTAAAAATTTGTCTATACTTAGCCCACCCAGAATCTTTAAAAAACTAACAAAGTCTATTTAAGCAAGTCCAACATGAACTGGAAGTTGGAATTGAACTGCTAATTTCCCTGAAGACTCCCCAGCTCACTGGAACATGCAGCTGAGCAAAACATTTCCTGCAATTAAAGAAGAGAACTTGTAATGACACTTTTTATCCTCCATGACACTTTGGCTTAAGTCTGAAGTAGGAAAGATGTGACTGGATGCACAGTTTGGAAGTGTGAGGACAGAGACCAGCTAGAGACTGAGGAGTGGAGACATTTTTTAAGAGAAATCAGGAGTGCAGCTGGGCCTGCTTGGCCAGATACCAAAGATGGAAACAGATACAAAGGCAATAGAAATTGCCCAGTGGAAAAACATGGGAGGAGAGAAGGGAAGGCAAAAATGCTGATACAGCCCTTCATGGACAACCAATATAAGCAGCACAAACCTCAAGGTGGTACAAGACCCTGCAGACAATGGGAATTATGCGTGGTAAGTTGGAGCCTTCTGGCAAAATTTGGCTTAGTCTACTTGAATATTTTAAAATTCAGCAACTGAGGTACAGAGAGACGTAAATTTCTCTGGGTAATACGTAACTTGGGTGAGACTAATTCTCCCTTCCAACCCAGCATTTTTTGTCCTCCTGTAGCCACGGGCAGATATCTGGAGAGCATGAAGTGGTATTTTCCCCAATGCACTCACAGTCTCCAGTGGTGAGAAACATGATCTTCCTGACCAGAATCAAATTATAGCAGTCTTTATTTCTCTTCAATGAGTTCACTTGATTACCTTTCTAAGCCAAGTCAATTTTAAGTATCCACACTGTCCCAGCCCAGAGCACTTCTTTGTGTGAAGCTGCTCCCTGTGGAAGGTTTTGAGCCTATGGCTGGCCAGTTGCATTGTAAGCTTTCTTTCTATTTTTCTTCTTTCCTTGTCTATTAGAAGAGACAACAAGCAATTTTTGCCTCTTTTGCTCCCTTCTCCATCACATTTGTCAGTTTATAGGTCTTATCCTTCTTTTTCCTGAATCATCTGCAGATCTGTATAGATTTGATTATTCTTATACAAAAATTGACTCATTATTGTCTTTTTCTCTTTCTCTTCCACATCCTCTTTAGCAGACACAAAAGATCAGAACATCCATTAATATTGAAAAGACAATTATATAAATACAGATAAAATGCACAAATAAGATACCAATATTTTTATTTTTATGAATAACACTCATTAAGTAAGAAAACGCTGGCTGATGTCATCTGTGCCCAATATTCAATGGTTTCATATGAGTATTAGAGATGAGCTTTCAAAAAGAAATATTTCTAAGGGAAGGGAAGATAAGCAACCTTCTGGGAATGCTCTAGTAAGAGAAGATATTAAATATATTGTCCAGGTCCACAAAGTGAGGGAGCAAAGGAAGAGGTTGCTTTGAAAAGAGAAACAAACAAGCAGATGGAGCCTCCAAAGGGAAGAATAAGAAATTTTAATTTAGTGCCAGAAAACTCATCAAGGAAGGAAGGAAGGAACTTAAGAAATTTGTGTCTGCAGGTGTGTTTCCTTCTCTTTCTCTGAACATATTTAGCCTCAATATAGATATAGGTTAAGAGCACACTGGGGTGACCTCGAGAGTAACAAACTATTCAGCGAACAGCAACATCACATAATGAGATTTCAAATAATAGGGGAGTTTTTGACATATTCAAAAAACAAGATGAAGAAAGGGGGGTATTACACACGTTGAATCAAAACGTAATCAAATTGTTCTGTATTCCTGAACATCAGCCCTCAATCACCCTTGCAATCACTCAGGACCATCATCTTAACAAGAAAAAGCTTGAAAAAGTAGTGCTGAAAAGCACTTGAATGGGCTCCAGGGAGCCAGTACAACAATTCTTAGAGAAAGCAGATCAAGCAAAACATCAAGATTATTACAGATTCCCTAAACAGAACTTAAATGTTAGCAGAATACCTCACAACCCTGAAAAAATAATGATCTCCAAAACAGGCAGCTTTTCACCAAAGGGCCAGTTTAGATCTTCATGTGTTTTGAAGAGAGTTACGTACATTTTCCACTGCTGACACGGAAATCAGTCTTGGATTCCAGCGGTAGGTCCAGAAGCCATTATACCAAATGACAAAAACTGTCACACAAAAATTACACTGGAATGCGTATTCTGGGGGCCAAATTTAACATAATATATTTGGATAAAGTATTCTGGAGTGTAATTCCAAGTTACCAGAAGAGAAATACATTTTTGAAAAGCTAGAAAACAAATACGAAATGCATCTTTTCTGGTATAAGTATTTGTGGAAAAAAACTCCAACAGTTCATGAAGTTCAGCTCAAGGAAATTTCAGTCCGCTTAAGCTGTTGATCTGAAATTTAAAGAAAAAAAACTTATTTTAAATCTTTTAGAAAGAAAAGGGGATGAAAGAAAGCAAAAGTAGCATTTCAGCTGATGCTTTTACTGCTAAGGCCAGCGTTTGGGGAATGACTTAGAAAAGGGCAAAGCAGGACATACAAGCCATGGGCAGAGATCTTCCTCCACAAGAACAAGCCAAATAGTAATATTGAGGAGAACTGAGGGAACACACTGAAGAGAAAAATTAACAATCCTTGGCACCTGGCACTTACAAGCTCTATTAATACAGAAAATTTAAAGTGCATAATGTCCCTTTAAATCAGACATAAAATTTTATATAAACCTCGACATAAAACTTAAATCTACTGCAGATCAAGTTACATAAACTTTGGAACAGATGCTTTATACTCATTTTTTCATTCTTGTTTAAGGTTTTACTCATTCCTAATCAAATGTTTATATGACTAAAAATTGGGTTAACTTGAAATTGTGTTTTATTTGAATTTTTGAAAGCATGCAATGCCCATAGTTGTACTGGCAGTATTTAAAAAACTGAAGTCATTAAAATATTTTCCAGTCCAACAGGGAAGGGAGCAAAGTTGAATGTGCTGCATGGCAACATTTTTCTGCTGGACGTACTGTGGTATCTGGCAATCAAAATTCAGTGTTTTCTCATGCCACAGAGGAAACAATATTGATCCTTTAAGTGGTATTATAAAATACAAATCAATATACAGCAATAACAGGTCATAAGAAAATAAAATCATCAGGACTATATAATGAAATATGTCACGCATTTGTATTTTTTTTTGTGCAAGAAAAGAAATTAAATGGGATAATAGAAATTAAATAGATTTTATAGCTTTAAAAAGTGAAAGCAAGGAAGATGTTAGAATGAAGATCCTTAATCCAAATTTAAAGGAAATGTATCAAATGATTATGGTCCAGATTGCAGAAAGGAACCTTTTCTCAACTCACCATGTCTTGAAGCTTTAGAGGTCAGTGTACTTTGATAAATTCAGAACTTTCAAAATAATTTTTCCAACAAAATTATTAATAGTCTTTAGTACCTGGTGGTGTAAGAAACTTTTTTTCAACTATCAACATTCACTTCAAGAACTCAGGCTAAAATACCTATCGGTAGGTTAATCAGGCAAACGTTGTCACTTAAATGGCAAGAGGACACCAGAGAGAGTGTAGTGGTGACATTCTGTCTTGTACTTTGAGGTTTAAAGCTTTTTGAGGCTGTGGCACCTACAGCCATGGAACCTACACAGTAGATGGTATTTGAGAGCTATCTAAACCAAACATCTCCATATGTACTTGGCTCTCCGTTTTAGGGACCTGGACCTGTTGGTCCTGACTCTATCATTGTCAGCTGTTTTCTTGGGATGAAAAATAATCAAGCAATGATTTTTTTATTAATATTAGAAACATGACAAATTTTAGAGGAAGGAGTGCACAAATGAGGCAGGATAATCTGTGCACGTGTCTGTCAGGATGGCTGTTCATCCATTTTCCATGCTTCAGACTGCTTGAGTTTGTACCTCAGCTTCAAGCCTCTGAACATTCCTGCTCCACTTACCACTACCTTGATCACACCACTAAGTGCTTCTAGGTGTTGTTCTCATCACATTATTGGCTGAAACAAATTAATTTAGTTGCAAACATAAACTTCCAAGAAATTATTATTTTTAGAGATAGTTCCTTTTCTGAGTATAAATTAAAGCTAGTAAAATCAAGAAGATTATGTTGATTATGTTCTTTCCAAAATGTTATGGATATTTTGGAAATAAACCAATAAATGTTTAATATGTTTAAATTGCATCATTTCAGCAAATAGAAGACCTTATCCCTTGCCAAAATCAGTTACTATGTGGCATTTATAAATCAGTACTCATGGTATATGCCTGCAGTCCTGTGAGGGTAACACAGAAAAACCAGAAGCTTTTGAAGCTGTGAAGTTCAAATCCAGACTTTGCCCATATTTAAAGATCGCTGAAGCCAGATATTGTTTCAACACAATAGAAGGTTTGGAGCCAGCTGCAAATTTTGGCTATATAAATGGCTGTTTCTGAAATTCAAGTATGTTCATGAGCTAAGCTTTGGTTTGAGCCATGAGCAAGATATGGACCAGGCACAAAAGTTCAGAAATTAATTTGGACCTAGAGTTTTGGTCAAAGCTTTCTGGATCCAAAATGTACAAAAACTAACACTAATTTTTGTCTTTGGTGCAGCTAATTCAAAGAAAAAAATACGCTTTGGATAAATGTGAATATTCCAGTTCTCTTTTGTAAGAGTGCACAATTCTGATGTAAAAAATAAGCGGTGTGGCAGGCTCCACAACAGCCTTTAGAAAAATTGTCCAGTGGTGATTAAACCTGTCCATTTCCTTCCAAATCTAAATTTATCCAGGTATCAACATGCAGTCATTGTATCTTCTGACAGATTTCTTTGCTACACTGGTAACCCAAATTTATAAGTTTTGTTCACCTTGGAAGTATGCATCAGCATGGACTGAAGCACACATTAAGCTTCTCACAGTCAGTAAAAAACAATATAAACATAAATATGAAACACACATTTCCTAAACTCTCCTTGACAATGACATTTTTTTTCTTATGAGCTTTTGACCATCCAGCTTGAAGTCATGATGGTGGGGCACACTAAAACCCAACAGACACTGCATCAAGACCATGGATTTCTTTGCTTACTTGTGTATGGATCATATCAGCTTTTTTGGCCACAGCAGTAGTCCAGAAGGGAGCAATCAGGTATTACACATTTTGATTCCCAGTTCTTTATTTACTCTTTCCAAGTTGGAGACCCTTCTCCTGTAATTAGAGCTGTCGCATTGGCTAGTGGATATAAGAGGTATTTGGCCATATTCAGACACACTATTTCCTGCATCCAGATGACCAGATGATCTAGATTTTCCTTTCTCATTAATCACTCCCCAGACTTCATGCCACTATTACACCATCAGTAAAGCTTTTAAGTTTCATTCCAGCAGGTTAATATGGATCAATGTTAAACACAATGTTAAGGCAAATTACCTAAGTCAATACCTTTTGCAGATACAATCCTGTTTACGCTGTGGAGGAAGAGGGCATTTTCACCAGGATGAGGACAATAACATGACCTTAAAAACTTCTTAAAATCTCCAGAATCCTCAGTATAGTCTGCCAAGTTCTAAGGTCAGAGATTCTCACTGAGGAGAAGATATGGAACAAGACAAGTCACTGAGAAGTTCTCAGGTTACTTTGTTAATATTTCAATTCTCCTTTTCCAACCCTCCATCCAACATTATGGGTCAAAACCATGTGAAGGAATGAGTTGGAAAAGTCTGAAGGATAGCTTGAAACTCTTCTTGCCCTCTGGAAAATTCTGAAATCCCTCCTATTTAATTACAACACAGCTTGTATAACACTTTGGCTGCCTTTCCTCCTCTGCTTTGTTTTGTTTGCGTTACTAAGAATATTTGCATGAAAACAGGATATTTGTTTATTAAGAGCTCATCATCTCCTGCTGTGTTTTCTCCAGTTTAAGTCGTATTCCTTAACATTTATTAGCAAAAGGAGACCATAAATCCTGTTTCCTGTAAAAGTGCCTAATAATAAAATGAGCAAAGAAACTAAAGGGAAGTCAAGAGATTCAAGAAGAAAGAATGAGAAGGAGACACTACATGATAGATGGTGCAACTTATGTTTTCCAGGGGAAATGGCCTAAAATGTTCCCCATGATGTGTGAACTTTTCTTTAGCCCTTCTTATCCACCCTTCTGTTTCCAAGCAGGCGCTTCTCAAACTGGGCTGACATGCACAGCAATTCTATCTTGCCATCAGCAGACAAGGCAATAACTCCCCCTCATCCCTTTTGGGTCTCCTGATTTTCTCAACAAAGAATGCCAGCCTGCAGGAGGAATATACAATGTGAAAAAGAAGGAGTCCCACAGCTGGCACCATGGATATGGAACAGCAGAAGAAAATATCTAAGTGCTTGCCAAGTAAGGACTAAGCAAACCTCATGTGCAATCTTAGGTTTAGCTTCATACTGTCTTCTCATTTATCATTTTCCTTCAAAATATGGTTTGCATTTCCAAGATGTACTAGATTGATAGATTCCCACATGACTGAACATGTTTACAGTTTTGCAGGCTTTTTTTAGCTCTAAAATCTGCAAAGATCTACAAGTAGTTGGCTAGAGAAAATGAGCAAGGAAGTATTCTGAAGTGGTAAGCAATAGTCCAGAGCATTCACATACATAACACACACCCAAAAGATTTCCACTTACCCCTTGCAGGATAAAAATGGAGACTATATAGAGTCACTAACCTTTTTCAGGGCTATATGCTTACAATATGTGGGGACATTTTCTCCCAAATAGGAATCTAGGCATCAGAAAAAGCTGAAAGGAAAGGACTGGGAATTCCACAACTCTGGCATACAGTGCAACCAGTATTACATGATCATCTCTTCAGAGATGTTATGCAAACAAAAATCTAAAACTAGGATGAATATTGCCTTTTCAAAATCGAGTGATTACACTCATAGTGTGTTAAAATGCATCTACCTAGACTGGTCACAGCTAGTATAAAGCCAAGGACCCATCTACTTAATAGAAGTATTTTAAATGCTGTCTAAGAATGAATAATTTTTATTAGCTTCACAGGAAACTGGCATGTCCATTGTACACTTTCTCTTTCCTTTGTCTTTCTTGAAACAGTACTTTGTTTTGCTTAAAGTTAGATTCAAGCTGTTCTGTCATTCTAGACCCAAGCCACATATTTTCATTGATCTGCAGTTACATCAGATTTCTCCTCAATGTATGGTTTCACATACACAAAGTGAGCCCTAAAATTCTGCCATTTAAAACTCTCCTTGATACAGGGAGCTTGACAAGAGAAAAAGAAGAAACTTGATAGTTCCCTATCAGCCCAAATATATCAGTAACATTTGTGGCACCTGTTTCTATACAACGTTTCTTAGTTTCTCAGGTCTACCCAAAATGCTGTGATGGGCCAAATCAGAGGTTAAGGCGCTGTGTCTTACAATATCCAGTACTAACTGCAAAAGAACTTGTGTTAGACAAACCTACTGCACAGAAAATTCAATTAATAGAGATAGCAAAGAACTGGGTAAGTGCCTGTAATACATCAGAAAAATAAAAATTTATTTATCTATACTGCTACAGCTGCATATACATAAATACATACTAAAAGACATCCATATGGAACATACATATAACTACAATCCATGACCCAGATTTTTGGTTCTGTAGTACCCATTATTCAGCATCACACCCATTTCCTTTGTCCTGATCAGTGAACCAAATGTTCTTGCAGAGACATAAATCTCAAATCTCTTGTCTGGGACAGCTGATCTCCCATACAGGGTGACAGCACCTGGGATGAACTCTCTTTAAGAAACCCAGATAAATGGACAGAGAAGGTGTTGAAGGGAATTCCAGGAGCTACCCCAGTAGAAGCAGCTGGGTCAAGACCATGCTCTTACTTTACAGCTTAAAAAGCTTGCAAAAAGCAACCAGGGATGCTTTCTCTTTTTCCATTTGCTTCCTTCAGGAGTGCTGAGGACAAGACCTCTACTGACAGTTGCTTACCTTTAGTGGTCTTTCCATTCTCACTAGGATATAGATGGAGAGGTATAGGCTAGAACATGGATTGCTCAAATTTTAATCAGAGACTTGACTAGCTTCCAAACCATCCCAGAATTGGTAAGGAATCAAAAGGTCTTAAATCATCTTTTAGACACTGGCTATAAATCATTTGGACTTTACATTTATAATAAACTAGATGCTTTATATTTTCATGTATAAAACTCCATCAGCAACAACTCAAGCCAACTGCTCGCTAAAACCAAATTATTCCCATGACTAGAAGTGCAGATTCTTTAAATATAGTTGAACAGAATTTGAACAAAAGAAGTCACAGCACTATTCCAAAATTGTAACTGGCAAATTTTAGAAGGAAAAAAATCAACTAGTTAGTCTCAGATACCTGCTCTGAGACTCCTAATTCCATATTTATACTACTAAAGTACAATGTGCTTACTTTCAGAAGCAAAAAGATTCTAGAAGTTCCTTTGCAGATAGAGATCTAAAGAGCTTGAGTAATCATCATTTCGGATAATCTCAGCTTTAGAGCTCTTGCTATTTTCCATTTTAAGGATATAAAATCCTGTTATGTCTGATGCATCTTGTTGGGAATTTGGGACGCACATGACTTACGCTAAATAACATTTGTATATTCCATCTTTGTTGGACCCACCAACACATCTGCCTTGTTCCAGAATGGAGAAAAAGTTTAAAAAAAAGCCATTTAATTTACAATCCTGAATATTTTCTAATTACTTGAGTCCAGCAAAAGGAGGCCAACATGGTGCGTGGAGGCCCGGAAATAGGTACCATATTTTATTTTAGAGGAATAACAACCACAACAACCACAGAAAAGTGATTCCTTTGCATTGTGACATGAGCAGCAGAGATTACAGTCTATGGCATAGGCCAAGAGGGGAGGACACATATGGGTGCCCACACCCTCTGACTCTGCCTCTTCAGTATTTTAGGACCAGACCTTACAGTAGGATCTGCCTGTGCGGGCTCCTGTTCCTGTGTGGTATCTCATGAAGTTCAATGGAAGTGTGCATTGTTTCAGTGCTTGGAAACACTATTCCAGCATCTAGAGTTTTTATCTCTTAACAATATCTAATCAAGGTGTACCTATAAGTCTTGAATCAGACTTGACCAAAAAAAAAATCACTTAAATATTTAGTGGAGGACAAAGTAACGTTGATTTATACTTTTCTACATATTTCTTTCTTGTGTTTTGCAAACCAGTGGCAAAATAGAGACAGACAAAATTGAAGGACTTTCCTTAAGATTGATTTTCTTCTTCAAGACAGCTTCAAGCTTCTTAATCAGCCAAAATCACATTAGAAAAGAAGGCAACACAGATCCCAAACTCTGAGTAGAAATAGTCTCAGAAAAATTCCCAAAGTTGAAACTAGAGCAGCTTTTTCTAAGGATAAGCATGCACAACCAATAGAAAGACTTCTCAAGGTAAAAATTTGCTGTTGAGGACCCAAAGTCCACACACTAAGCTCTTGAGGGGTAGGACTATGAGTCTTGCAGATTTTTGTGTTTGGCCGGTTGTTTGTTAAACTTTGGACCAGTCAGGTTCCATGGCCTGAAAGCCCTTTAGCAGCTGCAGTACATTAGCTGCAGTGCTGGAGTGTATCTTCCAGCACAGTTTCATTGAAAAGGAATCTCGTTCACCTTCTCCAAGACCTTTTGCCAATGCATATCAAAACAAGGTAAGTGTGGACAACTGGTAGATTCTCTTCAAAAGTCCTGAGCTGGACTAAAACTTGCAGGTAAATGTTCCCTGTGTACATGCTTTGCAGTGTGGAGACTGGCAGAGATCTCTGACCCACAGTATTTCACAGGGACAGTGCCATCACTGATATGGCCTTTTCAGTGGGAAAAAAAAACAACAAAACATGCAAAACAGAAAAACCCTAATAAATTATAAGACTAGAAAAGTAAGATAACATCATTCCTCTCTTATAGTACCATTTTTCCAAATAGCAATTTGTCTGCCTTCATCAAGTCTGCTATGTAAATATGTATGGAAAGTAGAGATTGTCAAGCAACTATGAAACAAATAAACTGATCAGTTACATAATCCTTCTGTTGAGATATGATCACATTACAGAAAAGTCTGAGAAATCTTACTCTAAGTATTTCTTCTACTGCATGCTTCCAATCTTCCTTGCAAACAACACATACCATCTCCAGTCCCATGGCAGGAGACAACACATTTACCTTGATTTACTTAGCCTATTCAGGGAAAAACTAATTAAAAACATCTTCATATTCAGGAATCTGACATAATGAGGCAGATTGTCTCCTTGTAGGTATTAGTATGTAAAACCAAAAGTAACAATGAACTTTTTTAAATTAAAGGGAAACTGAAAATGTATCCATACACCCAAATCTAAACATCTGCTCAAGATCCTGATGCAGTAACACAATATGTCTGCAGCTTTTGTAGTTATGAATAAATGCATCTTAAAACACAATACTGCAAAACCCATTCCTCCTCCATGTGCCTGCCAAATTCAGAGTTTAAAAATCTCTGACCTGGGTCCTCTAATCAGTTCCTGGCCCTCTGGCCTCCCTTGGGAGCCACAAAGGTGGAGGGAGCTGGCTGCAGCCAGCATTGTTTCTTCCCTCTTCTTGCAGGAGTGCCCTCCCTGGCACACGAGTGCCAGATCCAGAAACACTTTGTGCTTCCCACTGCCGGCCCCAACAGAGCAAGAGGTGTTGGGGAGATGGAAGATACGGTGGGGCTGTGGCCAAGGCAGCAGAGACCAGGCAGGTGACGCCCTTGAAGAACTGGAATGTATCTGCACAGCTCAAACCTGCCATGGATTTTATTTGGCAAGCAAGAATCACAGGCAGTAATGATGTCAAAATCACCTTATTGAAACAACACCTTCGACCTGTCATGCTACAGTCAGAGATATCCCCTAAATACAACACCGAGGGCTTAACAGGTATGAAAGCCTGAACGTTATTTTCAGCATACTTTATTACATCAAAAGGAAAAATTACAGCAAATAGAGCTTTGAATCCTTGAAATTAAAAAAAAAGTATTTTATTTATTTGTGGGCTAGTCCCAGATGAAAAACAGTCACTCACTGTTATTACAAAGAAACAAGGGCTGTGGTCTTTGTTGCCTGGAGCTGCAATGCAAGTTTGTGGAACTCTCCTGAAGCTCTTATTTAGTTATGTCATGATTGCTTAATTCAGATTTGGCTTAGTCAGTGACATTTCTGTATGTCACTTCATAGATCAGAGCTGTGTACCGAGGTAAATGTACGGCACGATTCTTTTTATTTGATGTTTAATATCAACACACCTTGTGACTATCACAGTATTAAAGCAGCTGCTCTAACAAGAAACACCTTTAAGTTTGGAAGACTTTTTAGCTGAGTCCAATTTGTTTATCCTTGATAAATTTTTTCTGATTTAGTTTGGGTTATAGAGTTATCAGCTCTTCATGAAAGGACTAAACCCCCAAACCTGCTATTTTTCAAGAGGCAGGGACATTTCGTTATTGTGTTCCACGTCACTCTCTTTTGTTTCATTTTTCTCCTGGTAAAAGACTCTGCCAAATATTTCAAAGCCCTTCTTGGCAAGTAATAAAATAATTTGGACAGAGTAAACTGCAATTAGAATTTTTGGCAGGTTTCATATTTCAGATGCTGATGAGAAGGGTATCAGTTCTAGTGTACTTGACCAGTTCATTATTTCAGATAAATTCCTGCCACATAGCACCATTGCTACAGATTGTGTTTGGTTGAAAAACCAGCAAGGAAGCACATTCCAATTTCTGTTTTTTTCAAGTGCAGATAACATTTAATAAATTGTTTTTTCTTCCCCATCTGTCATTCCCTCTAACTTAACGCATAAAATCTTATTTCTCTCCTTAATATTGTGTATCCAAAAACTATTTCTTACACTCTGGAATGTAAGAAATTCATGTAAAAGGTGTCACTTATTATACAAGAAAAGGTTGTAAAACACACAGAGGAACACATTTGCATTGCTGTTATTAGGGGCCAAATTCAATTATTCCTTCTTTTGCTTAACTTTGGCACCACAAAAATCTATGTACATTCCAATAAGACAAATGGTTTTGTTTGTTTTTTGGGGCTGGGGGGCTTTAGACAAAGGCTGTGACCTTCTTCACTTTTCTGCACACCAGAAGTCATAGGTTTTTATTGGATCCTGTTCTAAATTTGTGTCAGCACTTCCTTTATAAATCCTTATTTTGATATGGATTATAAACTGTTCATAAAAATATCCATTCCAGACTAAAAGTCTATTTTGTTGGCATGGACAGTGCTAAGTACCAGACCTGATGATTTGGTATTTCTAGACCCTAAGATTACAAACAAAACACACCTTGTGTGTTCAGAAACACTTTTTACCGGTCAGAGATTTGTTTGCTATATGCTTTACAGTTAAACAATCAGGCAAGCTGTTTTCTGGAGTTTTTATTCCCCCAAGACAGTTTTTCCAATAAAAACTTCCAATGAAACCATCAGTGACAGACCACAATACAGGACACACTTTATGCCTGTTTCTCCCCCTGACAGGAGAAGTCCTAGTGGTTTGTGTTATTTCTTCCTCACAGAAGAAATCACCTTTGGAGAAAAATACTTGTAATACTAAATCAGGGTCAGAGAGCACTGAGGGGAAAAAAAGGGGTCAAGAACCATATCCTCATTGTCAGGGAGAGTTGTTTTTCTCAAACTTTCTTGTATACATTGTGGTATTTCACAATAAAAGAGAACTGCATTTTTTTACCTGTCTCTATAGACAACAATGCTCAAGGATCAGCACCTGGCTTGCCAGAATTCTCAGTTCCTCAGCTCCATCTCCAACACATGCCACGCCTCCTTCTGCAAGGGGAGATGTACTCAACAGGTCTTTATAATATGGTTAACGAATATGTGAGACAGTTCTAAAAGTGTAGCTTTCCACCCCTTCTTTTTCCCCTGTGCTCAGAAAACATCAATCTGCTTTGGGCAGGCAAAACCATAACCAGTGATTTTTTTCAAAATTGCTTCATTGCCAATGATCTCACATTGCAGGGCAACCTAAGGAAACAAGATGGACTTTCACAGCATGCTTCTGCTCGATCACAGAGTAGCTTTGCTCTTTGCCTATCTGTCCTCTACACACTTTTAAGCACTGTTACTATGTTCAAGGAAAATGCACCCAGCCCTCACTGTGATCTCTGTTTTCCCTACCAGGCAAAATGTGTTTTACTGATAACACAGCAATACACAGAAGTCATGTGCAACACCTCCACTGCCTCTGAGAGGCCTCAAAGAGAAGGACAACAAGCACATCTTAAGCATTTGAAAAGTTCAAAGCTAATTATAATGTTAAGGACAAAAGTTATTTATGGAGAATGTATGGAGAGCTGACACTGATCAGGACACACATTTTTGTAAGAAACAAGAAGAGAAACCCACAAGAATTCACAGTGCTGTTCGCAGGGTTGCACTGAGTTCAGCTTTGTGGAAGCACCACACTGGAGTCCCATGTTGCAGGGAGAGCCATTCGTGTGGTCCCTGCTGGTGGTGTTTTCACAGTCCTCATAATTAATTTGATATGAGCGTTCCTGGCAGTGTTGGTGGCTGAGTACTGCAGAAGCTGGATAACACTTCACTGATGATTTGCAGAAACCCTTGTATGTTTATATCTTCAGCAGACCATCAAATCCACAAAATGCTTTGGTCAGTTAAATAATTATTCTGGGAAGCAAAATTGGGCTGCCATTATCAAGAGGCTAGCTTCTGCCTAATGACTTAAACCAGCTTTCATTCTTTGGGGTGACAGATGTGCTTGAATGTTATGCAGAATGCATTACTTACATAATGGGATTGTGACTTGTTATTGATCTCCATCGCTTTCATCACCACATTCACATCAGCTATTTGTGTCAATCTCAATAACTAGTCACATGTATGTCTATCTGCATGGCTACATGAAGCCTTTCAAGAAAACTTGTGAGTCTTGCTCATTTTGTTCTGCCTTCAGTTTCGTTAACTCTATTTTACATTGTTTGCTTCTTAAAGTAAAGCAAAGATTTTTTTTCTCTTTTTTTCTCTTGTTGAATACTAACGTCTTCTTTGAAACTCTCATAATTGTTGAGAGTTTTCCCTTAACAGCATTCAGATCTTAAGGAGCTGGTGGAATTTTAGATTTCAGATTAGTGTCATCACATACAATCAAGTAGGGTAAGAAAATCCCTGCATGTACAGTAGCTACATTCAAAAGAATTAAAACAAAATTTAAATATGCATGGACATAATTGCCACATTTCCCACTGAAAATACCAGCCCTGGTTAGACTCCATGAAAAGCAGAAAACAGAAAAAAGCACCCCAAGAGAATGTCAACTGAATTGCATAACTTCCATCCATATCTTCAGCTTTCTTGTGTAAATGAGGATAAGCTGGGCTCTTCACAAAATCCATGAGATTTACCTGTCCCATACCTACAAGGCTCTTGGCCTCTCTTCTTTGCATAGTTTCAGCTCCTGATGTTTCACTTTTTCCTGCTTGCATTATGTTGATAGACAGAACAATAGAAATAAGCCAGAACTTCAGAATTTTTCAAGTTTTTCCATTTTTCCTCAGTTTTCCTTAAATCCAAGGCTAAATGTGGGATTGAAGTAAAACAATTATACAAATCCCTCCGTATTTTACTAAAGAAAAGGCAACACTTGGGCATACTAATGACAATTGGAAATATAAACCACAAACAATGGTGCATTCCCGAAAAAAGACAAATTCTCCAGAAGACTGAAGATGGAGTCAAAACTGCAGCTTCCTCTCCTAAATGAAGGGAAAACCTGATTTTTCTTTGTATTATTTCACAAGCATTTAAATGAACAAAGGTAATTTCTAGTGCTCACTTCATGCCTCAGGAAAAAGAATTTTGCTCTGCACAGAGTACTGCACACTTAGCATACTGAATCTAGAAAAACCTCGTGATCTTAATAAAGACAATTACATATAATTGCATATAATATAAAATAAAGAGACTGATTGTCAAATCTATCATGGTCTGCTACACCAAACACACAAGGAGTTCCATATTTTAGTTTCTTTCAGATAATGTATCATGATATTGCTGCTAAATTATACTGAAGTTACACTGTGATATGAACAAACAAATGAGATAAATGCTGGTTCACTGAACTCCAAGACATCAGGAAAATCTGGCATTGAACCTACACTGGCTCACAAGCAAATTTTCAAATTGAAAAGGGAGGACACATGATTAGTCATCCTCTGTTATTAGGAGGATGATGATGCAGTCTACTGTAGATGACCTTCACTGAGTCACTGTCATAGTGAAACATTATGTCTTTAGCTAAAAAAGCAAAAAATTATTGCCATAAAACTATCTTTCCCAGGAATAACTTTTCTTTCTGTCCCAGATGAGTATTTTTGGAGGGAATCTGTTTCAGTTTTCAAGTCTAGAAGGACTGGTTAGTTCAACCTGGTCTTTATTCTACCTACTGGATAATACCATTCTGGATTTTAAGGATCAGATTGAGGCACTTTAGTGAAGGTATACCACAACACACCATGTTTCCTCTGGTCTCCAGCCTCAAATCATGATCTGCCTCTATTGCACTTTAAAGCAACAGGCTCCTATCTTAAACCTTCAAGTATTAACATGGATGAAATTTCCCTCCACTTGGCTCATTTCACTACAATTTTCTAGCTATTTTGTCCCTCATGGTCTCTCCCTACACCCTCTAGAATGTGACCACGCTGTTCCAGTGCAGGCCCTCTGCCTCACACTCCGTCCAGAGGGAGAAGCATGCTGCAGAAGGCTGAAGAAATCCTCACAGTATCCCCAGTGTGCTGGGATTTGCAATCGCCTTCACTCCTGAGGGAGTCTAGCCAAAGGCCAGACTTGCATGCAAGTAATTTTTATGCATTTATGCAGTACCAGACTTCTGTGGCAAAGGGCCAAACATAGCTGTGTCTCACTCCAGGCTCCATATAGGTTATGGTATCAAACCCATTGACACTGTTTAAGAGGGTACACGTTAAAAGGTCCGAAGAGAAATGTAAAGTAAGACGTGTGGCCTCCATATGCAACTCTGTTCCCTAAACAGGCAAGAATGTAAATCTCTGGTTTCTCAGCAGCTGAAACAAAAAGCCTGAGATCAGAAACCTGAAGTCCAGTACATCCCAATGCCTGCTATTTTCCACTGGCTGGCTGTAACTCTTCAAAAAACACCTCACACTTGACAGGGATTAATTGGAGATTAGTCTTTCTGACCTGAAACAGAACTTCAGAGAAATACTGACTAATATCCCCTCTAGCTGTAAAAGACTAACATGAAACTGCAGACTTGCCAGGCTCCTCAATAAACCTACTTGATTCTTTCTGTAATCCCAGCTGATCCAGTTCCTAGATTTGCCATCCCACTGGTGAAGAAAATAAAATTTGTCACCTACACTGAAGACTGCTTCACCATAAAAGGATGCACCCTACCTGTTGAATAAAGTAACCTCTAAAATTTTTTTCCAAAACACTGCACATACTGACTTCTGCTGAACAGAAAATAAGAAAGTATTTTTATCTGTTCACATGTGGGTAGAAGAAGGCTGAAGCAGTTTGGGTATTTCTAGGTAGAAGCAAAAGGAAAAAGGAAATCAATATATTTCTGTGCCTCTGTGTCCTCAGCCTATTCTACCTACTGCCATAATAACACAAGGACCCTACAGATGCTTTCCTGCACTGATAAAGAGAACCTTGCTTGCCACGTGCACAGAGATGCTTGGGCCAGTTAGCAACTCCTGGAGTTACCCCATTTTCAGGGTGTTTATGGATTCTGGATGGCAGGTTGGCACCAGCTATAGCCAGTTGAAGTAAACTGAGCTAAGCATTTCCTCTAGAAGAATGAAAAATGAGTAATCTCGTGGCACTGAGTTCAGGGGCCCAAAACACTCTTCTGCAGGGTCTCTGCTCCAGTTTGGGCCCTGGCCTGACCTGAGCTCATGTTTAATTGTTGAGTTGCAAACGCCCTATAATTGTAAGCCTGAGCAACAGATGAATTTATTTGACTTACACTATATGATGAAAAGACACTGAGCCAGATTAGATAGCTTAGTTTACAAACAATAAATGAGGTCATTTGACCTAGAAATCTCTGCTTAAATATTTTCCTAAGTAGAACATATGGAATATGTACATAAACATATAAAACATTAAAAAACTCACTTTCCTGTGGGTTCTCAAAGGTGTTTCACAAATATGCACCTTTTTCACACAAATGTCATATTCGTTTCAGCCCATATAAACAAAATTTGTAATACTGTTTGAAAGGTACCTGAATGTGTCTGTGAGGGTTGTTGGTACTTCTGTAATTTCTACAGGTCTAGTTTAAGCAGAAATGTTTGCAAGTCTGTTTCGCCTGGATGTAATTGTATTCAATCAGAAAAACTTCAGAACAATGCAGATAATAGAAGCTCCTTCCACATTTGGAGGGAATTATGGAGGTTTTTACCTTTTAGGAAAATGTTCTATCTTAAGTTTCTTTCAGGAGTTTTTGTTTGTCTTCCAATGTTCCTTCCTGAGAGAACATCCAGAACTAAAGAACAAGTCTGTATTATGTTTATGAATTATCTGAGAGCATGCTGCAAGTTAATACAATTTTTGCTATCTGAAATGATTTAATGGTCACCCACGAATTGTGCAACTACTTACCTAATACATATTATGTGACTTTCTCTTCCTTGATTAGATTAAGCAAATCTGGGCCAGGGGCTCAAAATGTGCTTTTCATGAGTGTTCTTGTGAACAAAAAGGTACTTTCACTAATATTCACAGAAGGAAAATAGAAGCCTCAGGTCAGGAAATCACTAAAGCATGTGTTTAATTCCTCCTCTCCTTAAGAGAGGAGTTATGCTCACACTTAAGATATATTGCTTAACTGCCGTCTGAATGCTTTTCTGAACCAGAACCAATGAAGAGGCAGTCACAGTTCAGTCATCTTTAAACACTAAAAATGGTTTAAAGAGAGTGAAGTCTTCTGATTTATTGCAGCAACCATGCCCTATTAAAAGTTACTAATTTTGCATTTTTCTAACCTCCAATATTCAGTTAATATTGGCTTTCAGCCCTCTGTCCTTAAATTCTTGTGCCCTCATGATTGAAACATGCTTAATAGGATAGCCTCCATATGTCCTATTAGACAAAATTTGTATTTTAAACCTAGATCCAAGAGTAATTTAAGTTAATGGAAAGACTTAATTGTTTTCAATGAGAGTTGGATGAAGAACTGATAGTTTATCTCTGGACAATCTCTTTTGAACATACTCACCAAGGTGCTGATCCAACTCCCAGTGAAGTCAATAGAGGGATTTGTGTTCGGATCTGGATAATAACTCTGTTCTTCTTGGAGTCAAATCCCCTTTGTCAATATGCACACGCACAAATACAGAGATATAAATGAAAACAAATGTTTGGCAACTTGTGACAGAAAGTCCAAATCTGTATCTGTGTATTTGGGCCAAACCAAAATTGTTACGCTTGACAAAAACATCATTATGCTGATCTGGTTTTGGTTTTTGCTTGCTAGTAATTGTTTGGTGAGTATAAATCTAACTTCTCATATTTTATTTTTTGCATATATATATTCTACTGTCACTGTAGAGAGTAAAATGAGAGGGATTTCTATGTAAAACTCTCTGTTCAGACTTGTCATAACTTTGACAAACATAATCCTCTCAGACCAGAATTTTCCATGCTTGGTCTCCATCAAGTGCAATTCTGTTTTTGCCAAGTATGAAGAAGTTTGCTTCAGCTCCTTCTTAGTTTCCAAAATACAAAAGGTTTCTCATTTAGGATCGATCCTACACTCAAAACAAAAGGGATGTGGGCTGGATTCCCAGAGGTGCAGTGCTCTCGCAGTTCTCATTGGCTTTAGTGTTTCTAAAATCAGCTTCTGTGTTTTTAAAACAAGAATTCCAAGCAGATGAGGGAATTCTGACTTGGACACAGTGAGCCAAGCGGAGCCTTGGCTAGCAGAGTTGCAGAGAGTGGAGATGTTGCTGATTGCTTCATGTGCTGAGAGTGTGCATTACGTGCCACACATTTGCTGTGCTCTGTGCTAACAGAGCAGTGCTCAGGACAGCACACAAGAACAAGAACAAGGTGGACGTTGAGGGGAAGACAAAGGCATGGGAAATCTTCCAGACCTTTGCAGACCTCTGTATTCAACAAAACTGAGGCAGCTTTTTCTCCTATGAAGATAAACAATTTCACAAATTATGCCAATAACAACCCAGGCTATTCCATACCCCTAAACAGACCAATTTTAAGACCCAGTGACAAAACAACTGGTTCAGCCCCTGGCATCTTGTCCAGAATGGTGCAGGCACTCTGCCATTTTAGGCTAAGATGATTCCTTCTGGGTTGTGCTGCCCCTCCAAATACCAGCTGAAGTTACTCATTAAATATTGAGGCCATGCTGCAGTTACTTATTGTTCTCCAAGACAGTATATTGCTGTAATTTTTACTGCATGAAGCAAATATCATCATATTATCCACCTCACTGTGTTCTCAAGATATTAGATGGCCACCTTTAAAGTACATCCATTGCCCCTTATGACGATAAGAACATGAGAAATATATAGATATTGAAAAGTAATACCTAAACTCTAAAGGTCAGTAAACAAGCATCAAAAATTTCAAGTGAGACTGGCATAGTAAGAATCCAACCCCTACATTAAATAAATTAATAAATAATAAATAGATTTTTAATTTAATTAACAAACAAATAATTAAATAAATAAAATATTTATTTAATTAATTCATCGATCACATAACAGAAATGTTTCTGGCTATTTCTTCTCTGGCTGACATAGACATAAAATACTTCCCTCAACAGCTCTATTTGTTGCAGCAAGAGGGCTTGGATTATTTTTTTGTGTGTTTTGCCATGTTTGCTTTTAAACAAAGCCTGCAGAGCCTGGAAAATCTGTGAAATAATTATTATAAAATATAAAGTTGTAATGAGAATTTGGAATTACTAAAAAAGGTATTTGGTAAAAGATTACTAAAAGGGACTAAAGTGACTATCAAATCCATGATTTGAGAATAGAAAAGTCAGAGTCAAGAGAAGGAATTCCACCTACATTGGGACAGAAGACAGGATAGAATAGTTTAGTAGGAAAGGTCCTGCAATGATCAACAGCATATGTGATAGGTCCAGCTGCAAAGGTGATAGTCATTTGAAGTCATCTGCAGCTGGAGAGAGAAAATAATATAGATCATACTAAAATCCTGTAGTTTGAGTAGCTATTTATAATTTATGGATGAAAACTGGGTCCCTAAAAGAGTTCACCAGCCTGCTGTGGTGTTTATCTAAGCTTTTGCTTGTTTTATAGACCTTACTACTGCTTTTAATGACATAAAGAAAACAAATTAAAATAAATGAAAAGCAAAAGGTCCCCTAGCAATAAGTAGGCTGTGAATTACAGAACAGCAGTAGCTGCTCTTGAAGGCTAGAATGGCAAATGCACACATGCTGTAACAGCCCCAGGGGTTGACAGATGCCAAAATGCCTGGGTGATCTGTTCATTCATCTCCAGGCAGGTAATGACAACAGCTCCTCTCCAAAGGGGAGGCTGCATATTGTGCTGACATCCACATCAGATGACTGAAATCCCACCAGGATTTCTATGCCACACATTTTTTAGCCCAAAGATCAGAGAATGATTTTAAGGCATTTCTCCAATACCTGATTTACAAAAGGCAGCAAAAATGGAGAAGAAAGAGGGGATGCCCTTTCAACTACATCTCTAAATTCAGTTACCAAAGTCATGCTCAGCTTTGTAGTTTTTCCAGACTGATAACTTGTCTCAAAAAGCCAAAAATATACAATTGAGGGAAAAACAGAAGGGAAGCATTTCTCCAGAAACAGTTTTTCTGGAAAGGACCTGTTATCATGGTAAAGACAATTTACATTTTATGTTTTCAAATCTTAATTAACTTGATCACCTGCTGTGAAACTCCCTAACATCTACTGAATCGGGTTGGTAACTTTAGCACTAACTCCTAATCTAAGTCTGAAAACTCTTTTCTGTTCCCACTGTGCGTTTCAAAACCAGGTATTAGAACTCAATATATTTCTTGGGGAAACACCAGTGTTCTTTGTATTTAACCCTGTGACCTATGCCTCTGTATGGGCTAAATTACACTAGCCTCTGTGGGAGGAAGATTTAAGCCCTGAGCCACAGTCTCACAGGACTGGAGGGGCCTGTCTTTAGAAGATTGAAATTAAGCACACACAACATTTGGGAAAGTTCAGATTGGTAAACCTGGCAGGAAAAAAGGACAAGTCTTCAAACTTGCTTTACTTAGCAAGATTCGGGAGAAATGCGCCGACTGTACATTCTCTACCCTCATTATATTCTTGGAGTTTTGACTTCCTCTGTTGCTCCCTAGCCACAGATAGGTATCTAAACACGGGGAAGGCAGAGTGTTTTCACAGCTGCTAGAACCGTGTTATACCTATGGACTTCAGGCCACACAGGGGGAGCACAGTCGCTCAACTATTGAAATAGTAAGAATTTGCTTAAATCAATAGGTTTTAATTGTGTTGCTTTACATTCTGTTCTCTACCTAGACAAAAAAAATGTTGGTAGCAAAAGGAGAGTATTTGAATTTCTTTAGGGGAGTCAGACCAGGAAAGAATACAATCTTATGAAACCACGAACATTTTGCAGCTCTTTGTCTATATTTGACAGTATATACATGGCTCTGCATTTCAGAATGAGCCAAAATTTCTCAAAAATCCAAGCACCTGGTAGGGCAAAATGGAACTTCAGGAATTATTTTTTCTCTTCTGAAGTATCACTAAGAAGATTAAGAAAAAAGAGAGGAGAGAAACTCTGAGACTTCAATTTTTTCTAAATGGAAGATATCATCCCCTTCACAACTGAATATTGCACTTAAAACGTCTGAATTTCAGTTGAAAAACAAACTACCTGTATTTCATATAGAGCTCAGTGTATTGTTAGCACATTCAGAGTCTCACTTCACTATCTTATGTTGGTTCATATTGGCCAGTGGCCTAAAGGAGCACTTATTGCCTGTTATCTATGGAGGGGAAGATTAGCATCACAAAAATGATCTTGTAATTGGTACTGTTGGTAGTGCCAGATGAAAGACAATAATTCTTGAACATTTAAGAAGCTATTCCCCAAATCTTCAACTTCTGGAAATTCATGTAGGTCCACTATAATGAATGGAGTTTTGCCAATAGGCCAACTGATGACCTGCCTGTTAAAACAAAAGAAACCCAGCCTTGATCATTCTTTTATTGTTCTGATTCTTTTGCAGATTTAGAAAGAGTAACACAACTGCTTAAAATAACCCCACCATTTATTATTCCAGGAGCAATGTTTTCTTAATAACACAGTCAAAGTGTGTCTGGAATTTTGAAACACAATTTATTTTCCCAGAATACGCCAGGCAATCAAAAAAGTTACATTCCACATCCAGAACAAAAAATTGTGGCTGTTACAAAACAAGAAAAGTAAATCATAAAAAAAAATGTTGCTAAGGCTAAAAATCTATAAAATAACACTGACCTTTTTATATAGCTCATAAACAGCACAGAGAAATTCCTGCTTCTGCCAAGCACTCTAGTTTGCAACAGTGTTCCAAATTTTCATTAGCGCAGCAACTCTGCTGCCTGATATCCAGTGGCTCAAACTGTTTTCTCACTCTTAATTCTGGAAGAAAAAGAAAAAAGAAAAAAAAAAAAAACAAGAGAAAAAAGAGAGAGGAAAACAGTAACTAAAAGACAACCAGACAGGTTTATTTAGTATCAATATGACACCTCTAGATAGTGAAACATCTGCGAGTGATAGAGTTAGAGCTGAAATGTGTCCAACCCAGAAGCCCAGGTTATAACTCAGATTTTTGGAAGATTGGTTTAGGTAGCTATCGTAAGAACAGCATGGATTGGTAAACAAGGACAGCATATTTAAGACCATTGTGAGAATATCTTGAAGAATAAATATGGTTGTAGATTATTATTTTCAGAAGACTACAAGCAAATATTTGGAGACTAAACTGTTAACGTTAATTCTGCTTTGTGGTTTTTTTTATACTTAGTAAAACACATTTTAAAATTACTCAATTTCTCTACCATGACATGAAAACAAAAATGCCATAGAAAGCCTTTTACTTTCTTAGTTTCTTACTATAAAGGGGGAGCAGAAGGAAGAGATAAAAATACTGACTGTATAAGATTCAAATTAGGATTCTGATTTTCCCAATCCCAAAATTCCAGATAATTTGATCTAGGATTTTCAACTAATAAGCAGATATCCCTTCCAAATACCTACACTCTCAGTTTTGAAGGTCATGGTAATTACCTGTTTATCTCATGAGACATTTTGATATGTGAGATATTCCAGAGCAAGAAAAGTAGCTGGAGGCTGTTCATGTTTTTCATGCTGTTCATACTCAAATCAAAAAGAGTGTGATAGAATGATTATTACTAAAACAAAATAGGAAAGAGATATAATTCCTTTATTCTTTTTCTGATGAAAAAAAAAAAAAAAATCAATCCAAACCAACAAACAAACAAACAAAAACTCAACAACAACAACAAAAAAAAAAAAAAGCCTAACCCAACCAACCAATTAAAACAACCCAAAAGATGGGAAATAGGAATAGATAAGAGGAAAAGAAAAACCCATTGGTTCAATGTTTCTTCAGTTGTCTTCCCTGTAACATATAGATGGAAAACAAAACTAATGAAGGGGGCTTTGGGTTGGTGTATGACATTTAGGTGTCACAAAGAAGTCTATTAAATCCTCAGTAAATATTGTTTCAGCTGCTTCAGAGTGCACTCTGCAGTCACACAATGTTGAAGGTACCTGACTCCTCATCAGAAATGTTCAACACCTCCTGGGCCTGGGTCCTGTTACAAGAGAAACAGTTTAAAGGAACTGGAAGTGAAAATAATCTTTGTAGCAGATGATGTGGACAACATAAGCTCATTGTCAGAAAATACTGGAAATAAACGAAAGGGAACCAAAACTGTGCCTTTGTATAAAATGTGCTAAGGATTATATCAGAAGACAAAGAATGCCAAATATTGAAAAGAAAAAGGAATAATCAAATTTAATGGAAAGGTGCTGTTTTAAAGGAAAGAATTTCATCTATTAGACTAGTAAGAAAAAAGCATGAAATCCATAATAACATATAAATTTATTCTAGTCAGAAACACATTTAACAACGCCATGTAAGTGAGTAGTGGGATAATTGCTAAGATGTGGCTAAATAGGAAAAACTTTTATTATTTTAATGTTAAATACAATTACGATCCTTGTTTTGTTAGCTCTTTCTTTCACAAGGGCAGTCATAATCCATCAAGTCCCAAATTTGGCATGTGTATCTATGTGACTTTATGATTAAATTCCACACTCAAAATTCACAAAGAATAAACCTGATGAAGTGCACATGCATCTTAATAAGTGAAAGGGATAAATGAATTCATTGTCTACTCGAGCAGTTTTATAATATCTAAACATATGCTGAACAGAGCTGCAAGCTATTAACACAAATCATATAGGCTTTAATTACAATCTAAATATGTATTAATAAAGTAATAAAATGACCCTAAAATAAATGTTATTGAAGTCCTGTTGTCCCTACAAATGAATACAGTATGAGTGATACAATAAAACACTCTAACATTAATATATTGCATGTACCACTGCGGCTTCCCACAGAGCCAAATCAACAAAACCTAACTCTTCTTTTCCATGGCTGTGAGTAAAATTCTCCTCTCCCTTAATTTGCCTCTGTGGGCCACATTCATTAGAGTTTCAGAGTTTCACGTGTGGGGCAACAGGACCCTGCTGGGCCAAGCCTCCTCCCCAGGGTCCCTGGAGATCTCCAGTTCTGGGGGATGTCAAGGCCCAAGTCCTATCAGGAGCCAGATGGGGCAATGCAGAGCTAGGGAATAACTCAGCTTAACTGCAAAGAGAGTCCCAGTTTAAACAATGAATTTTGGCATTACTGTGTATCAGCCAATTACAATGGAGGAGTCATTCTTGAGATTATCCATGTGAAGAACATTATTCATATGACATTTACATATGAGAATTTGGAGGGTCAGCCATAATTGTGGGGTTTTTTTTCTTCTGGGCAAGCACTGATCTCCAAATGCATGATCTGATATTATTTCCTAAAATAATCTGCTATTTTAGAATACTAGATATGCGATCATGACATTTATGATCTGTTGCAGAGCCTATACTGAAGTCTAGAAGCATTTTAACCACAGTACTTGCTGCCATTTCCTAAATCATCACATCCCACATTGATTCTGACAATGGAGGAAAGGATGACAAGGGCACTGAAATAGTTGAATGAGAACAGAAGGCCACAGTTCTTACTTAACCATGTATTTGCCATGGGCTATGAGATAACACAAATAAAGGGACCTTTCCCCTCCTCCGTAACCCAGACTGGGAAATGTCCAAATCTTTCAGTCCTATTTAAGCACATTAGGACAACTCCCCAGGAGGATCCCTTTACAAATAAACACTCACTGGTCTCTGTACCTTCTGCCAAACCGCACAAGATCCTTTCTGGGTGCCTTCTGAGCACTCATCCCCTCACTTGAGACACGGCAAACAAGACCAAGCCACATGTGGCTACATCTGCCTTCGAGGTAGAAAGCTATAAGGTCTCCCCAAAGTTCCTTTTCTGGAGATTAATGTGCAGAGCTCCCTCAGCCACTCATCCACACATTTTCTAGATCCTTCACAACCTTCACTGCCCTTCTTGGGATAGGCTCCAGCACCTCAGTGTCCTTTTTGAAGTGAGGGGCCCAAAACAGAGCACAGGACTCAAGGTGTGGCCTCACCAGTGACTGCAATATTGGCTCTAAGAAAGAAATTTCTGTTTTCTCCCCAGTTACCCCTCCCCTCCAAGGCAAACACTCGAAAAACAGATGAGAAAATGAGCACATATCATCTCTATCATAAAACATGAGATTTAAACAGACATTAGACCACTTAACATCATGGAACACATAGCAGAGATCAGCAGGGTTTTCTGCCGTATCATAGAGGCAGCATGTGTCCAGGCCTGAGTAAAACAGGAAGCTGCTCTTAGTTCCTACATTAAGTATGGCAGTCTTAACTGCTAATTCCTTGAATTATTCTGGGCTCCCACTGAGACACATGGGACACTACACATTCATTCTTCTTCAGATCCGTTTGTAAGAAAAATATGAGTGTATGAGAAAAGAAAAAGAGGAAAGGCAAGAGACAGTAAAACTGTGACTGGCTGAATAACAGGTGGGCAAAGCACAAGAGTAAAATTAAAAACTACTACATGGTAGTGGTCCCAAAACTGTACACCATGATACAATTGCATTCTATATCTTCATTATAATTTCAGGATATTTATTGAGAGTGTCATTTGGTACCTACCTGTTCTAAAATATGCTAAAATTCTTAGCAGCTTCACTGAAGACATAATGATTAGGCATAATTAAAACATTCTAATTTCTCACAGTAGTATATAAGTCTTTAAAGTTAAAATATATTAGAAGGCTAAGTGCTTAAGAGATGGCTTTTCATAAATGATACATTCATAAATGAATTACTTGAAAAATAACCAAGCCTTAGATTTTACACAACATGATCAGATATATCTTTTTTTCCGATTGAAATTGCCATATTTGCTATATCACAGTAAAAATGTTGATATTTCCAGTTTCACTCAGAGAAAATAAAACCATTCCAAAAGATTTGAATATTATGTTTAATGTTCTGAGATTATCATACTTGATCTTGCAATGAAAGAGAGTAGAAGAGCTCACACACTTCATCCCCACTGTACAGTTCTGGCTTTGGAAAATGTCTCTCAGCAGACTTTCAGTCTTTTTCTGTGTAAAGTCAAAATGGCCTGCTTAAACCACAGGTGACCACTTCAAGCCAAAAGGCAGCTTTACAAACTACCACCTCTCTTCTTCTTAATTATCAACTTCCTCACCCGTGTTTCTGCACGTTTATAATTTTTTCCTGACCTGAAGGACAGAGGAATCACAAGTTCATCAATGCTAGCTGGCTTTCCTCTCGCTCCAGGGGCGATGTAAGGGGAGGCAGAGTTTAATATGTTGGTGAGTAAATTACAGCTCAAGATCAGATGCCAACAGAGGCTCTGTGTAACAGGAGTGTGCAATGCAAGAGCCTCTGTAAAAGGCACCTTTCTGAAACCGAAATGTGTAAATTAATTCCCGTGTGGGAAGCTGGCTCAGAGTAGCAAGGATACTGCAAATTCACACTGCTGTTCACTGCACATTCATTTCTTTAGGTGGAGGACTCTAATTGAGTGCAGTCTTAGAACACACATACTGTAATGATTATAGCACCCTCCTAAAGGGGAGAGATCAGATTTCAGCTGGGAGCTGTAACAGGGGTCTCCTCCTTCCATGCAACTGTTCCAAAATGCCAAAATACAAACTTTGTGTGCAATTCAGTCATGCTCCGTGCATGCCTGCCAGATGAACTCCTGCAGGTGAGGTGTGTGAAGTACCAAAGCTGCACGCTGAGAGGCTGGTGCAACTCAGGCAGGAATTAGAGGCAGCTGCATTCAACTTAGGTGGCTGAGAGAATGTCTAGAAATAGAAAGAGAGGTACTACTGGGACTTTCCTAGTAAGCTTTGGCACCTGAAAGCATTACACGCTTCTAAGGGCAGGTAGAACTGAATTTTTTGCAGACAAAAGGACATTGAAGTGTTGAAGCTGACGCCCTATGTAGTTTGCTTTAATGATGGCCCATCTATTAAGGCATGTATAAAACATTTGAAATCTCCTTTCATACCTGATGCCTTTCTCACTAGTGTTAAGTTACAAAATCCTGCTCATATCAGCCCTGTAAATGCAGATTTTGGACAGAAGAGAGTGTCTAATTAATGCATGTTACCTAACCTTTTATGGACACAGTACTAGGACAAATTCATGCTTCTTTATATTTTAACTTGCTAAAGAGAAAACAATAATATAAAAATAAATATGTCTGTCATACTTTAGAGAACATTTTTCAAGATGGCTCTGATTAACTTAGCCCTTGTAACATTTTTATTTTTCAAGATATTTACACAGTTTAGACATTTAGAATATTTTTTCATTTTAATCTCTAAGAAATACTTTGTAACATTTTAAATGCAAAAAAGCATTCAGATTCTCTTTTCTTTCATTTTACTTAAGATTTTGGCAAAAGTTATTCTTCTTAACTGCAATGTATCTATACAGTTCATCATTTTATTCTTTGGAGAAATGACTTCAGTAAGGTCTCAGCAGCTGTAAAATATATTTTTTTATCATTTCAGGGTATCGGTGGGATTAATCACTCTTAACCAGCTATTTTACAGCTGTGGTGTGAGAATGTCTAAGGTTTATTTGAAGTATTGCACTTTTTTCAGGATAAAGCACAGTAGACCATGTCAGCCACACAGAAATATTACTCACTTCCTTCTCGTCACTCTTAATTGAGATCAAGTGGTTTTAGGTCAATCACTTTGGTCAAGAAAATGTATGAAAAATACATGTCTACTTATATATGATAGAGGTAATTAATGTTTTTTACAGACAGTCATTATAATAAAAGCCTTTCATTCCTCATCCCTCACTGCATCACTGTGAGAAATTCTATGGAGGATATGGATGGCTGGATTGTAATATTGATTTCCCTGGGTTTTCTAGCATATGCTCAGGGTAGCACACAGCTCAGTATCACTCACTTGTTAATCATCAAACACACACATACAACACAAAGTGTGTTTCTGTTTCTATATTTGTGTGATTTGACCAGATGGCAATCTCAGCCTGACAGGTGTGTCCTGAAAACTCATTTAAATATTTGTAAATAGTGGCACCATTCCTGCTTTAGGTGATTAATAACTGCTGATCCTGTCACTCTCTTCAACATCATTTCTGTTTTAACAAATGTTGAACTTCATAACTTAAAAGAAACTTTAACAAATATCTTTTCAACCTTACTTACTTGTCTTCATTAATTACCCAGCAACTTCTTTCCCACGATCAGTGAACAGCATATATTAGGCTGTGAAAATTCTAGCACTTGTTCACAAAACTAAGTCAGGTCTTGATTATCAGTTTAGCAAACATGAGCCTCTGGGCTGAAAGTTTTTGATATCTCTCTGCCTCATGATGAAATATCACACAGAGTTCATAATCTAAAAAGTATTAAATGTATCTATTACCATGGACAAAAGTTGTGGGGCTTTTTATTCCTCTCCATTTTAGACCTCCTATTTAAGTTCCTGTACAAGAAGAGGGAAGGGAAGGGAAG
>VXBU01017008.1:210184-293207 GCA_013400315.1 Bombycilla garrulus | reverse complement strand
GAAGGGAAGGGAAGGGAAGGGAAGGGAAGGGAAGGGAAGGGAAGGGAAGGGAAGACAATGACTTTGGGTACACAACACAGGGAAGACTGCAGAACTAGGCTTTGAGGACAGAAGGACAGAAATGGAAGGAAAAAACAATTACACAAAAGAAAGGGTAACACAGATGATGCAAGAGGACAGTTTGTGGAAAGGAGTAATGGGAGAGAGTTTGGGACAGAAGTGGAGACCAAAGTTGGGGAGAATAAACTGGCTGGGAAGAGAAGGAACAGACAGAAATGTGAGAGAACAGGCACTTCCAAGACCCAAGGCTGTAATCAGGACATCACTTTTCTAGGGGCAAAACACGTGCTTCCATTCCCCTCTAGTGGCAGGTACACTTAAAAAAACACCCACCAGTTAGCATTTTACTCTTGTGGGGTTCAAGGTGACACAGTCACCTTTAAAACCTGCCAATGTCTTATGATCATACTGCTTGCTTTACCCCCTCACCCTTCCTTATTTTGTAACCTTTTAAAAACCTTTGAAACGAAAATGAAAAAATTACATAGATATTAAATATGCAAAATCAAACAAGAGAAGTCAGGAAGTTAAGCCAGTCTTTCGATACCTACCAAAGGGCACAGCTAGGGTAATGCACTTTTTAGTAATGCACACACATTTTCCAAAGAGTAACAAATCTGTGTGGTTCCAGACGGGTTGGTTCCCACGGAATGAGCTGATAATTATTGCTGCTGTCCCATAACATATATTGGGAAATTGCCACTTGGCATTCTGGCACTATCCCTTCTGTGCAATTATATCTTTAATTTGCATGTTAATAAATGTCAAAGCATGCCTTCTGCTCTGATCTCCACTTTTTTGTGATCAAAGTCATATTCTTCCATATACGTATTTCCTGCATGACACCAACTAAAGTATTCATCTGGAAAAGTCATAAAAAATTAATTCATTTTATTCAATTTGGATTTTTTAGAGGAATAGGTATTCCAGTATACACAGGGATTTGCATTACAGTAGGAATTAAACACTGATCACATCACATACAAGATTTTTATATATCCTGCACATTCCAGAGAACCACACCTCTTCAAGAAGTCCTTTTGTTTTCTTCTCATTCCAGATCCCATTTTCCATTTTAAATGAAAATTGCGGTAAAAGGGGAATAATGCTGCTTAATATTTCTATGCATTATGTTGATATCTTTACTGAGATTGAGTGGAGTACTTCAAAGTGAGTTAATTTTTGCCTTGGAGTTTTGTGTGAAGTTAAAGTGAAAGTAATTATTTGTCATCACTAAAAATTAGTAACTGCTGGCATTTTACAAATTACTTGACTTGAAAATTTATCAAAAGCAGGCATTATTTGTAGGGTTTATCAAGTGACCCAAAATGCAAGCTCAGCCTAATAGCTTCTGTAGGAAACCCTTACTTTGTTTTTTTTTTTTTTCATATTGTTTAAAGAAACTCACCAGGGGGACATAATTTAAGAGTTAACAAACCATATTAATTCCATTCACTGTAATTGTTCCTATAATGAGTTTCATTACAGACTTCTAGAAACCTTCACAAATCTGAGTAATGTTCACTTGTGTTTTGATCCCAGAAGCCTTTATTTTAAAAAAACGGTACTTTATACTTCGGAAAACTAAGTTTTCTATTTGAAGCCCCTGTTTTCACTAAGTACACAAAATCACTGACAAAGATTGCACCTGAAGTTGCAGCAGAGTCAGAAGGTCTAGCTTAGCAGTCTGAGCTGTTAAGTTCAGGTTGCTAAATCAACCAGAAGAGAGAGCTTCAAAGACAAACATGGTAAATTGTTTGGAAAGCCTGAAACCACCAAATATCAGGTTTTTTTAAAAAAAGTAAATAGAAAGGAAGTTCATTTTTGCTGAGACTACTATGGCTTATTTTCAGTTGTAAGGCAGGGAAAATGCTCTCTGCTCTTTAACTGCATGCTCATAAAGTTTTAATTAGCAAAGTTTAAAAACATGGAAATCGTACTGCTGAAAATCAGCCACAGTTTTGATTTACAAGTCTGCAAAGGATTACTTGGTAGCAATCAGAATGGATTGCTGTGCTTAAGCCCAGAAAGCTCTAATATGTTATAAACACAAGCAAATGATGCAGTAATTGCCCTTGATTGCACTACTTAAAAGATTTTTAGAGGCAAGCCAAAGAGAAGTTGATAGTACCTATGTGCCTATGGCAAACCGTATGTGACAAGATCAATTCCATGCAGGAAATCCTGAAGTACTGTTTCCTTTTTCCTAAATGCAGGTGATACTAAGGAGACCTTAGAAAGCCAACTCTGGGACAGAACATCGTCAGGTCTGAGGACACTGTGGAACTATTACCACCCAAAAGGGTCTGTGGAAGGAGAGTGTGGGTTTCCTCAGGGTCTGACAAAATCAACAGAACCATTAATGCAGATACCACAGTCACAGAGGAGTGGCATTCTTCCCTACCTTGTCTGTCTGATAGGAGCAAGCTTTCCTTTTATTATATCCATAAACCATGTCAGTAGCCAGCAAGAGAATGGGGATAGGTGAAAATCGGGAGGGAGCTGTGAAATCTCTTAGGTTATGACATTAGATTGTGATGCAGCTTCTGTAAAAGCAGTAAATAAAATAGTTCACATGCCCATTATTTATCAATCTGAAAAATCTACAGTACTAATGATCAATGTACAGCTCTTCCTTTCCCCTCTAAAGATACCCACTTACTAAAACATGAAGGACTTACACTGTATGAAGATGATTACTGATTCTTCTCTGTGTGATGACCTTTATAATTTGTTTCCTAATTGAACTTCTAAGAGTAAAAGTTTCCTGAAGCCTGGGACTGGAGGGGACTCTGCTCAGAAACCTGAGGCAACTCCTCCTCCTCCTCCCTCTCCTGAATTTATGGCAGAGGCACCAAATTTTAAGAAATCACAGCAGTTCTAGAAGTACTGCAGGAGGTCTAATATCCACATGTGTTAAACTCGGCAAATAATTGCACACAAATTCAAAATTCCTTGAACTGCTGGTATTTCAGGTGGTTATGTTTTCAAGTATATTACAAGTCATTACAAATACTGGTTTTGACACACAACTGTCAGTACTAACCTCAGTGGCTACAATACTGTTTAATTTATTATCAGCATATTAAATCTCTGGGCATAAAACTTAAAGTTAATAAAACAATTCAGTCTGATGGAATTCCTAACGACATCATAAGAAATTTCTGAATTGCAAAAAAAAATGTTTGCTTTGGAACTACATGCTACCACAGCCAGATAAAATAACTGTTCAATTTTACTGTCATCTTTGAGAATACTATTTCTTGAACTGCTATTAGGATCCTTAATGTTTCTAAAGAATTATTTTAAATCAAGAAAGAGTTATACCCCAATAAATTCCCAGAGAAGAGCTCCCTGTGGAGCTACAAGGATTTCCCTGCTACAAGAATTTCAAAATCTCATTAGAAAGCATTTCCACAGCTCTTTGAGCTCTAATCCCAAATGGAAAGAGCTAGATAAAAGGAATGCGGATTTAATAATTTTTGTGTCAACCATACCCTTTTTTTTATAAGTAGTTTACATTCACCCAAGTAAAGATTAAGGTGGCCAGTGAGCTCTTCAATTCTAAAGTAGCAGTGTTACTCAGATGGCTTAGCTCTTGGCTAAGTTTGCAAAAACCTACAGATTTATAATTTTTTAGGACAAATCACAAAGGAAGAGTCAATTATATATTTCATTGTTTATTCTGTTCAAAGCCTTAAGCAAAGCTAATGTGTGTATCTTTAAATCAAATGCAAAAGTACATACTTTTAAAAAAAGTTGCTTTTTAAGGAAGGACAATTATTTTCCTTCAGTTAGTATCTGCAGCAATAAAATAACTAAAATCAAACATGCTTCAAGTTCTGAGAATCTTGTTTATTTAATATAAAATATTTGAGAAATGTACCACCTTTACTGTCTCCTGATTTTTTTTTCTTCTTTTGGTCACCAACAATAATTTACCATTTCAAGATCACAAACGTAGCACTCTAGCTTCCATTTCATTCATGTGTATGCATAAAGCAGGCCAGTTCCTGAGTAGTTTTATTTAAGGATAACTGGATACAGTCCCAGAAGGAAAATGAATGGGTCAAATCGTCCCGGAAGACTTATGATCTTGTTTATGATGACTATGATCTTGGACAAGTGGCCTGGTGGTGCTGAACAAAAATTACATAAGTGGGCACAGTTATTCTCTTCAGCACTTATCTGGAAATTCCATAATATTTTTTAAAAAAGATAGTCACTTTTATCCTAAACCTTGTTTGATCTATATTACTGTACCTGCACACAAAGGGAAAAAAAGAGAGAAGTTTTATGTTCCATAAATGTTATATGTTCTTATAGCACTATATTCCACTGAAGTTAAAAAAATTATTGTAAATATTCCCTTGAAAAATTTAAAGGACCCTGTCTTCAAAATAAATGGATAAATGTTTATTTGCTGTTAAACACAGAAATTTTTTTATGTCATATATATTATATAAAGAGTGATTCCCACTTGGTTTAAATACAACTAAGACCTATTCTCAGTCTGAGGGAGTTCCAAGGAGCCACCAGTTACCTCAAACACTGCCAAAAATGGTCTTTGTACAAATTTGTACATTTTGAGGCCAGAAGTACACTTTTGATTATCTAGTCTGATTACCTGCATAATAATTAACACATAGCTTCCTGTACAGACCCTCATCAAGTGATTTCTTCATTAAGCCTTTATTTTCTGATTTAGCTAGACCACAAGGTTTATAAAAGAACCTCCATTTTGTTCAATATTGACTTACTTTTAAAGTTATCACATGTAGGAAAGGGACCAACTGACTTCTGTGAGTACCAAATTTGAAATAAGATGGTCAGCACAAAGTACACTTTAGAGCTTTGCATTTTCCTGTTTCTGAAACTGCCAATTCATACCAGTTTACCTTCTTCTCCTAGATCCTAAATCTTTAAAGTCTTATTTGACTTCAGTCCTTTGGTATTGCTGACAAGATTCAGAACCCTCCCAGAATATTAACACTTCTAGTTCAAACAGGCTGAAGACTTGAACAAATAATTTTCACTGATAAGTTGAAGACACATTTTCATTGTACCTTGCAAATGCAGAATGTCACCCTGTGGACTTTCAGCTGATTCCCATTCTTTTTTCTGCCTAAAATGAGCACCATTAGAAATAGAGCACTTACACTGAATCTACTTTCTGTTCACAAAATCAGTGTGTTCCAACAAGGCTGAGGACATTTTGCCTCTGAAATCAGCAAACGAGAATTTCCTCAGCTGTAAGTCCATGAGAAGTGCTGCTGATGGCAATGCCAGACTCCAATTTGCCTTTTTTCTCCATTTCAAAGGCACAAACTCAAGGTCCTCAACCTGCCCTGATGCTTAGCTTTTGTAAGGAAAAACACCAGAAACAGGACAACTGATAGATATTTTCTTTCCCTCCAACATTAGAGAGTTTTTTCAAATTCCCAGTGCCTGGCACTTCAGCAGAGCTGATTTATTATACAGCTACACAAAACCAGACTGATACACCAAGTCCCACAGCTGACCTCTGGTTCAGAAACATCTGGTCTAATGACACAAGAAAGTTCAGTTCATCTGTACGCAGTAAATCAATTAGTCATAATGGGATTTGGCAGCCAGTAATATGGAAGTATGGCACACAGAGTAAGTAATGATGGCTTTTACTGAGTTAAAAGATATTTTAGGACACACATGGTTCAAGGGTCTTTCTTCCTAGGGTGTCACCATCTGCATAATATTAATGATGAAGAGAGATCCCAGGTCCTGCTTACACAAACAGAACATATTTTACTTTTTTTTTTTTTTTACTTTAGGGATCAGGTCCTTATGCTTTGATTATACCATCTCCTTTTGGCACCTCAACAGCAGCAATAGGAAATCCTTTTACAACCACAGGCACCTCTCATGTCAACAGTTGGCATCTCATAAACCAACGGTTATAGAGCCAATTCCTTCTTTAATCCCTGGATCACTTCCTTATTTATTTTTTCTGCCTCAACTGAGAAGGTACCTTACCCCATGGCTGCATGGGAAGAGAGTTTACTCCTTTAATTCTGCTGTCTTGAGGTGGAGAATTCAAGACTTAGAGGTGAAACCAAAACATAAACTTATGCAACTAAATTTTCTAGGGGAAAAACACCTGGGTTATTTTTAAAAGTACTTACTGATCAGAACCTTTTGGAGACCTGAGCTGCAGGAGCACCCTGTTTGCAGGCTCAGGGTTGCACACAAAGTGGGCACTGGGACGTGTGCCATAGTTAAGTCTCATGCAGACAGTGAGTGGCAACTAAGAGGGTGCAAGCTTTTGGCAGCTTTTCCTTAGAAGCCTGTTCTGCAATCCTCTGTTTCTGTGATTGCACCACAGGAAAGTTGAGTTTGCTCATTAGACACAAAGGAATCCAGAATGGATCTCTGTTGTCTAATAGGCCACAGCTCACAAAGAGTTTTTCTGTGGATGAGCTTTCACTCTATGTTTATTCCTTCACACTCATTCTGGGATGCCTGGATGAACTACTCCTGATTTTTCCCCTCAGGGGGGGGCATTAGTACAATATCTTTGCTGTATTTGGTTCCAGCTATCTTTTGTTTTGTATAATAATATCTCTAGATCCCTAATTCTCTGCCAAGAGTGAATAATTGTTTAAAAAGTCTAGGAGGGAGAGCATTCTTACGTATTTGTTTTTGTGGAAGACCTACAAACAGACAGTAAGTAACCAAAAAAAAACAAAAAACCACAAAACCCAAACCAAAGTGAACAAAGCTTTATCTTCTTAAGATAGTAGGCCAAAAAACAAAGTATTAAAATTAAAATATTTATTCTTTAGATTATTAAAATTAAAACAGCTCTCCTGAATCAGGTGCTAAGCAAGCAGGTGTTTGCCAGGAGACAGGTTTTAATTTCAATTCCTTCTTTTCCCCGTAGAATCATCAGCTGCACATTAACACACCCACTTGCTATAATTAGTGCTGACCATGAGCAAACCTTCAAAATACAGCTGGGTCACACCACGATCTTGTAACCAAGCTTTGCACTACCCAAATGTTTTTCCTCTGCCCCAACACCTCTCCTCTGTCATTTTTATTTACTGTCTGCAATTGGTTTTACTTATTTTATCTTCTATGTCATCCCTCCAGTTTCTCAGTCAGTGGAGTGTTTTTTGTTTCTCCTTCTCTCCACATTTGGAGACAATTCCTCCTCTATTTCTCTCCCTTATCTCTTACCCAAGCAGCTTTGTTAAATGATTATTTGGGGACAGCAAGGGCTCTACTGTTGCTCAAGTTAATATTTTAAAGGCTCATTCAGTGCCCTTCCTGCACGAGCCCACCAGCAATAAATAGCACTATCTAACCACGCCAAGCTCTCTGTTGCATTTACTTTTACCATTGGAGCCTAGAATCAAAAATAGGAGTTTTAAAGTCTCTCCTTAATGAGTATCTGATGTATATTTAGTTGAGCTAATGCAGTGTTCTTTCTCTTATGGTTCAGTTACGTTGCCATAAGATCAGAGGAAGGAGCTAATTAATGCACCAAATATCAATTCCAGCTGCAATATTCTTTTTTATTATGACTTAACACTTTCCAGTGCTGTGGTGCATTTATGGTTGGAAAAATAAATGAATATTTTAAAGAATTAGTGTTTTAAAGAACTAGTAGCTCTAAAGCAAAAAAGCCCACTACACTTAGTAGGTTGATCAAGGGGAAAAAATAAAAAAGAAAGAAAAAGGTACATTAGACTGAAAAGAGGCATATTAGCTCTGCAGCATGAATACAGGTAGATTTTCTGAGAATAGAATTCAAAACACAGGGAGCTAAAGCAAGATTCCCCAACAGCTATGGAAAATACACAGCTCTTGTGTGAGCAGGACTTCTACTTAATTTTGAAGTGTACAAATTGAAAAACTGCTCCAGGTGACCAAGCCACAATATCTGCAGGATTTCATGCTGTTTGCATTAGGAGGTGAAGCTGGCCATGGCATCAGGCTCCTCTTTGATGCAATCCCACTTAAGTTTCTACAAATGCCAGAAAGCCCTCTCTTCCTTCAGCCCTGCATAGATCCCTCAGGAAAAGATAGGGAGTGTTTGCTTATACTTCCAAGACACTTTCCATCAGATCTTCTACCCCAAACACTGCCCCTGCATGCCCTCAGTCTCTGAGCATCTCTCTCACGTGTATTGGTTCTCCTCTGAAGGAAGAATCAATTTAAGAATTTCTTTGGCTTGGTTTCAGCTGCAGCATGGGCTCCTTCTATGTACTGCAGTTCTCTTTTTGTGCTCACTTTCTGACTCTTTCTTGTACACACATACTCCTCCACTAAAAATATTCCTTGTATGTACTCAGATCCCAGGGAAAATTTCAGAACCCAGCACTCATGTGGCCTGGTGCTCTGGGCACTTGCAGGCTAGGGAGAGGCTGCCTAAGTAATAGCAAGATAAAGTGCTTCTGACATTTTGCCAACTGACCTCTCATGCTTATCAGTTCCAATGAAATCTCCAGCTCCCAACATCATAACAGGCAGATCCAGTCAACAGTAAGAGTAATACATAAAAAAATCTTAATTTTAGAATTTTTAACCTATGTCTATTCCATTCCAAAACTTATGCAACTACAAAAAGTGTTAATAAAAGCATTGTGCTTTACTTTTAGTCATTAAATAATACTGAATAATTATGAAATATACTGCAGTAAGACAAAATAAATGCATAAATCAAAATAATACATAAATATTTTCATGAATAAATTAAACAATGGTCTTGAGACAGATATTCTCATTTCCCAGAGTGAAAAAGTGGTATCTTTCCTTGAAGACTACAGTTCTGCCGCTGAATTACAAGGGGAAATATAACGCTTGGTTAGAATATGGTCTTCATCAGAGAACACTGATAACAGCCAGAGGGAAGGCAATAGCTGAGATTTGTTTGAGAGATCTGCTTAGCCAGCAGATCTCTGCTGGGCTGGGAACACCACTGCACCACCAGAAAACAGGAGAAAACAAAATACACCCAGTGATGGGCTGTGAGAGTGAATCTGAAGTTACGAAACTTTCTGAAGTGAATTTAGCATGTTATAAATAGGGCCAGGAGACCAATCTCCTTTCAAAAGGCCTTTATTAGGACAGCTATGGGTGGGGAACTCAAGGGGCTGCACACACCACCACTGCTCCCACAGGACACCGCTGAGGAAGAAGAACAAGTCAAATCTGCTGCTCATACTGCAGAGTTGGGATTCTGTCCTCACAGCGGTTCCCAGAAACTCACTTTGGCTCATGTAGTCCAGGGATGTCATCCTTTTGTAGTGCTCTAGGTTATGGTGAGAAGATGAAAACTATCCATGGATAGCTTGACATTCCGCACACATGAAAGTGTCTCTCCTGGATTTAGATCTTGTGCTGGCTCATTGCTTTAGGGAATTTTTGTTGTTAATCGAAACTTCAGCATTGGAGCTAAGCATCATGGGAGTCTCTTGATTTCCTTAACACATTCTGGTGGAGTGGAAACTTACGATGTACATAAGTATCAAATGTCCTACTTCTCAGCTCAAAGAAAAACAAAGTGACTTCGTGAGTCTATGGGCAAGTGGGGAGCAGCAGAGGCCTTGCTCGATGGAAGGTAAGAGGGAAACTGGGAATACAGGAATTGGGGGGAGTGTACAGATTCAACAAGAACAGCATAAAACAAACAGTCGGTAACAACACAAAATTCCAACAACACAACACTAAATATTTTGACCAGACAAGGACCACAACCTGAGATCTAGGTTTATTTATTTCATAGCTGAGTTTCAGACATTCTCTGTGTAGCTTTACATTTTTCTGACAAGTACCTTTTGTTCTTTGTCCACAGCTGCTGTACAAGCTACAGCTGCATAGATGACCCTCCATCTCACTTGCTTCTTAGAAGATCATTCAGAGCTCAGTGAGGTGGGTCACAATGACTTCTATCACTGCACTATACTAGTCCCGAAATTCCAGACCTTCCAGCACCCTCCAAGGATTCCCAGTTCCTTCACCACCCACGGACATTTTATCCAAACAAAATATAGAATATCCTGAGCTGGGAGGATATAAGGATCACTGAGCTCGAGTCCTGGCTCTGCACAGGATAACCACAAAACTCAGCTTGGGCTGTCTGCTAATGGCCTGACCTTTCATCAGTCACTCAACTTCTTTCACTACCAGTTGTGACCCAACCCAACCAAAATTCAGCTGCACTTGTTCAGAACACTATAGCAAACACTCTCCTTCCTGCTTTCAGTTCCTACCGTCTGTTGGCTTTAAAGCAGATCAGCTGATTCTTCTCTCTGTTCATCTTCTGTCTCCTCAGTAATTTAGAAGCCTTGCTCTGCTAGACTCTCTATTAATTTCAGGCCTTGGCTATCAACCTGTATTAACAACAACAGCCTCTTCCACAGCTTTTAAAAGATTTTTGTTCAGTTGGGCTGTAACATTAACTATTTCCTTCTAATGTGGGTATCTTCAAGTTACACTTTGCTAGCGTTTCTATTAACAGGGTTAAAGGTTGTTCTGAGTAGCAACCCAAATAAAATTTCAGCTTCATGTTGTTCTTGTTCAGTTCTTGGCAATTTTTCTCCCACTTTTACACTTAAAAAAATAGAGACGGTGAGCAGGAAAATATTTCTGAGGCTGGATGTTTGAAAGGTCAGCTAGAGAGTAGATTACTAGAAAAACCAAAGACAGAGAAAGCATTAGAATTGAATATCAGTAAGGCATCGATGTCAACTTTGATAATTTTTGATATTGAAAACCCCCATCCCAAAACTCAAAAATCTAGTTTATTTTCTTTGATACCTCACTTTAAAAGATTTTATTTTTATAATTTTTCCCAAATGAGAACCAGAAAAAGACAGCTATACAGGGTCTTCTCCCCAGATCCCCAACCCTAGGGGATCTTCTGGGACTGGGGACTACCCTGAGCAGACAAGCACTTTTCCAACACAAATAAATCTTTGAGGCAGCAAACTCTGGCAGAGCTTTATATCAAAAGATCTGGGGACCTGGACTGGGGGCAGTGAAACCCAGAATCAGAGTACTTTGGTGCTGTTTCAAGAATACCACTGGGATGGCACCTGCTTACCTTAGCTTAGTCTATTTTTAACTTAATTCAGCTGGATAAAAAACTTTGCTGCACGCAGATCTGTCTCCAGAAAACACTGACATATCATTTACAAAAACAAGGTAATTTGAAATACTTCTCTGTCTGGTTATTTGCTGATTTAAAGCAATATCCAAGGAGACATTCAGAAAACTGTCCAATAGCTTCTGGCATTTAGGAGGGAAGCCACACTCACTTTATATGGGTCAGCTCTGCTCTCAGATATGTGATTTTAATTTCAGTGAGATTCCTATGCTATACACCATCATCCAAGAATAAAATTAATTAAGTCCTTTGTGCCCAATTATTGGTTCTCTTAAGCTGTGCTGAATTACCTCTTTGCTTCCCAAAAATATCTGTAGAGAAAATTAGGACCAAATTCAGTCAGATATT
Organism: Bombycilla garrulus; assembly: GCA_013400315.1. NCBI lineage: Eukaryota > Metazoa > Chordata > Aves > Passeriformes > Bombycillidae > Bombycilla > Bombycilla garrulus. Next base: position 281,647 of record VXBU01017008.1, on the reverse strand, counting down.
TCTCTGGGAAAAACAAACAAACAAGCACAGGAACAAAACAAACAAACAAAAACATCCACAAAGAAAAAATCCCAATGCCCCACCTTACTAAAAAGAAAAAAAAAGTAAAAGAAAAAAAGACAGAAAAAACTTCCTCCCTTCAAACCCATTATATTTCAGTGTGAATAAGAACTAAACCCTCATTGTTTGTGCAGAGTTTAACTCATTGTAATGAGAATAGCAGTCCTATGATTGCCACTCTGGAGTCTTATTTTAATAATTTTTTTGGCAGTCTGGTTGCTCTCTGTAATGATGAGGCCACATCTGGTCAAGTGCACAGTCAGTAGGTTCAAGGCTTTGGTTCCCAAATGAATATTGCAATATTCAGACACTTTACTGACCAGTTTCTCTTTTTATAGACCCTGGATGTAGAGAATTAAAAAGAATTTACCTCCCAGAAGCTGTTGCCTTCTTAGGCCATCTGGGTAATGAGAGTATTATTTACACCAAATAAAATTGTGACATCTGGAAAGCAAAAGGCCAGGCTGATAAGATCACACATACAAGCAGAATGAACCAGCTTTTGATCAGCCTTTCGCAGTTTGTGGGGTGGCTTGGGTGTTTTTGTAGTTTGTTTTGCCTTTAAATAGTGGAGCTGAAGTAAGTGAGGGGTTTTTTTTTAAAAAAAAGAGTTGAAAAATAGACAAATAAAGCATTTTCAACAAATAAAAACATCTTCAGTTCACACTGCAAACAACGAAAAATGTGAGTGTGATAAACAACCACAGTGAGGTTTTCTTTAAAAAACCAAGCATGAACAACCCAAGAATATAATGCAAGTCTAAACTTCATAGGCCTAGAGGAAAGATCTCTATTTCAGTATTATCAGAGGATCAATGTTGTCATGTCATTACCATTGTATAGGCTCCTACTTTTTATCACTTACATATTTATTAAAGAATGCAAAGATGATCTTTAAAGTAATGTCATTTTACTAAGAGGATTACATCGCTAAGAACTCCAAAAAAACCACACATTAATTTGAGTTCTGTTCCCCACAGTAAATTAACTTGCACACTCATTTTCTTACATTTATCAGTCCAAGAGGAGGCACTTTTCTGCACGTGATATTTCTCCTCTTTATTTTATCGGAGGGAACTCATTGGGACAGAAAAAAAAACCATCTCACTGTGCCCATGTCCAGCATCACCTCTCTGCAGTCAGACCAACTGGACAGTGACATGGAAATCGATACAGGTGTCTCCTGGGGAGCTGCATTAAGGGACAAGACCAAGGGTGCAAGCATCACCAAAGCCTCCCATGACATACAAAAGCACACCTGCATTCTCTGCCCCCAGTTACGATCCAGCCAAATTCCCAATTCCATATTGCTATCTCCCAAGCAATTAGTGTGCTTTCTTCAGAACCAGTGTTCCCAGGAAGGCTGGATGCAGCGCAGCTGTCCTTGAGTGTGACATGGGAGGAAGTTCCTTTGCTGGCCCAGATTAATCACAACACATAAGTACCTGACCTTTTTTATTTTTGTAGGCTCTTATCTTTCCAATAAAATTAAGAAAATGCTAAAAGCATTCTCAAGCCTAATTTTCACATCATTAAGAGTCAGGACTGTAACACAAATTCTGCTGTGCTGGGATTCCACTGCTTAAACAAAAACACTCTTATTCTTCTGGAAATACCAGGTTAAGTACTACATAACTTTGCAAAGTCAAAACAGATCTTGTACTTCCCAAATACAGCTCTACTATCTTATCTCTTTGGATACAATACTGGGAAGATTCCTTATTTAAGCTGTTATCTCTTTTTTCCTTTGTATATTTTTTTCTGGAATTGTCTTTCAAATATTAAAATGTCTACATAGCCATGCTAAAATTCTGATCCTCCTTATCTGATGACAAGCACCATACCAGAAATATTACAGGAAATGCCACCACCTCTATCATTTTGTTTCTAATTCTGTCCAGTATCCTCAATTTACCTCAATACAATGTAATGAAAATCAGAATTCTTAATTAATTAGGTTTCCTTCAAATCTATTTTATTTTGTTATTGAAACACCTCCCTGAGGACTTCTTTTTAATATATTTAAGAGCATGAATAACCCAAGTAAGTAGTCCCAGGGACATCAAAGAGACATATGAATTCAGTTAAATACAGTCCAAAACAAGACAGGAATCTAAATGGATCACAGAAATATCCAGAAAACTCATATCTCATCCTTGAAGTGCCCACATTCCTACCAGTAAAGCCATCTTTTTCTCCATGTGTTTGGGTTCCATATATGTTCTGATAAACAAAGTTTAGTGCTGACTCCTGTTCCCACACTGATGGTTACATTTGCTGCATAGTAATTTCTGAAATACCCATTCCAAGACATCAGAGAGATTTATTAAAAGAAAGAGATTTACTAACAATAAGAACTAATTTCACTGACAGATCAAATACAACCATGGCTTTCTTGCTGCTGTTAAAATTGTTTAAAAGCAGGAATATATCTTCCAGTTGGGGAAAATCAAGACAAAGCTGTACCAAGGTTTTCAAATATTTTCTTTATTTAAAAGCACAAATAATCTTTTCCTCAGAGAGTCTAGAATAACTGCCTTGGAGAGTGAACCAATCATAAAATCACTGTGAAAATTGTTCCTGAAGAAAGAGCACTGATAGCTAGGACATGAGGCCCACACCAGGGTCAACTGTAACTAAAACCATATCATGACACCAAGGAGCATCCTTGGCTTCAGATGCACATTCTGGCAATGCCCTGACTTTAAAACAGGGAGCCTGACATGCACTGTTTCCTCTTTCCACTCTTCCCACACCCTGGTTTCCACATCAAGGAACCTCGGATTTGTTTTAGGAGGTTTTCTAAATGAATAATTTTTGCTCTGACAGAAAAGTTTCAGTATCAGAAGATTCAGTAAATATGCAACAATTCTTTAACTCATTCAGAAAAGTGCTGGTCAGTTGCAAAGGCCTTTAAAAGGGTTACTTAATGACAATATGTGCATCAGGCTACAGGTGATTATTGCACAGACAAGTTATTATCCTTTTAAACCATCAATATTGAATCTGCATAAGCACAGCAAATATTTGCACCAAAACAACAAAATCTAGGGAAGATGTAGCAGATACACTTCTGCTTTTCTGTGTTTGCTGTTCCATATCCACCTATTGATTTCAACATGTTGCTGATTTAGCTTTACTTTTTTTTAGCAGAATTTTTTGCCCTGACTGATCAAAATCTTTGGCAGCATTGCTGCTCGGAAAACGGAAACTGCCCTGCCAAAATAATTGCCTAGGATAAGGACAGATCCAGTCTCTGGAAAAGGCATCATACTTTCAGATTGCCAGTTTTCACCTGTCCAATGAACTGTGCACTTTGGCTTAATACAGCCTAAGCTGACTCCAGTGAAAACAGAAAAACTCAAGACCAAAGCTCTCACTGGGAAGGCAACAAAGAGTGTCCTGTCCCATTTGGGAATGGAGGCCTGGAGAATAAATTGTGTGCTGAGTGTACTCAAAACAGCCACGTGCAAGTAGGCGAGAAAAAGGGGTTTACTCAGTAAGTGTTAAGTTCCACATTTTAATAATTCCTTCCACTTTTATTGGCTACTTTAGGGTAGTTCAGGTTTTCTTTTTTGAGGTTCGGTGCAATTTCCGTTTGACAGGTGCTTCAAATTCCCAAAAATAAGGACTTTCTGTGCCTTAAATTATCTTTTTTTTTTCTTCACGATTTAAGTGTCTGAATTCTGAAGAAAGTAGAACTTGGCTTATACTTTATTACAGTCTCCTTTCAGAAAATCTTTTATTCACAGAATGTAAGGGGAAAGGATCCATGAAGGTATCCACAGTTATCCACTATCACCTCCTGTGTTAATGTCAATAATTTTCTTTATTCATAAATTCCATGAAAAGCAACTAAAAGTGACTACTCCTATCATCAAAAGGGTTAGAATTTGGGGCCCTAGTTCAAGAAATCTTTTCTTTAGCCCTCCACTAAAAAAAAGACTGTGCTCAGGTGAGGTTTTCTTCCTCCTCATGTCCCATCAGACGCAGTCCTCATTTCCTGTCATACTAAATGTTCACAATAATTTTTGAAGACTCTTTCAGGACCTTATCACACATGAACTCTCTCCACCATCTCAGAGAGCTGGATTTCTCAAGTCACCTCCCTCTTTCATTGCTAGTCTGTGCAGGATAGAAGGAAATTAATCCTGCCTTCAATTATTAATCTGCTTTAACTATTAAATTATTAAACAGAAAAAAAATACTAGAGCACCAAAGTTTCTGGAAAATATGCCCCTTCTCAATGTAGGCAATATTCTAAAATGAAACCTCACTTGAAAATTTTGAAAAAAGCTGAAATCCGTGACTCCAGCTTGCTCTCACTTAGCAACTTTTCAGCTCGAGCCCAGACAATGCAGACATTGTTCTACCTTCAGCTGACAGCAGGAATATCTGGGATGTTCAATAACACATGGAGCCATCTGATGAGAGATCAGCCAGCCAGCCGAAGGCAGACAGCCTCCTCCAAGAGTAACCTCGGCGAGCCTGATCCTGCAAGGTGCAGAGAGCCCCGACTCCCGCTGGCTGCAATGGGAATTGAAAGCAGACAGAAAGTTGCAGGAGATGATCAATATCTCCGAGACATAGGTCCTTAAGGGGCTCAGATTTCAAATGCCTGGCTCTCACTGCAGATGTGCAACAGAAATAAAACTTCCTACAGCTCTGAGGAGCTGTTACATTGGAACAGAACGGGGCCAAATCTTAATGGTTATAGGAACATTAGATCCCCCTAAAACCATAGGAGCCAACGAGACAGATGAGCAAGTTTTAAAACCAGATTGAAAGCAAAGTCCATAAATGCACTAGCCAAGAGTGATAGCTAATTTGCCTGTGGTTCAAATTACAAAATCATCTCTTCTCAAAGGAGCTATGGAGAAAAAACAACTGTATAATGCACCAAATGGAAGGTACACAACAAACAGAGCTCTCAGACAGTTTTAAACACAAGGTCAGCATTTCTGTAGATGTTACATCCATGATGTCAGCAGCACAGGCAGTGACAGAGTTAAGATAATGTGCCTTCCACTGGCAGGGACTCCATCCAATTGTGGTGCTCAGGGCTCTTTCTGTCTCTGAAGCCACTGACAGCACGAGAGCCACATGCTGCTCACACAGCCCTCTCCTCCCCTTGCAGGAAACTATATCAGAAACAAGACTCCCTGTTTCAGAAGGATGCCCCAGTCCAGAGCTCATTTAAGTTTTGTTCTCTTTTTTGCCCTTCTTCAGGTTTTTGCACTACTCCTTGTTGTGTGTGCATCACTTCAAGAAAACGATTAACACCTTCCCCCTCTCAGTCCGTTTTCCACCATTTTGTTACTATATTTTAGCTTAGTTATCAATGCACTGTCCTCCAGAACAGGGTTTGAAGACTTGAGAACAGAGATGAAGCCTGAATATATTTCTTGTTTTTTAATTTTATTTTTTTCCTCATCAAATAGCTCTACACAACAGGCTGGTATACAAAAGATTTCCTCTATAATTTTTTTCAATTAAAATTAGTATGACTGTGATGCACTTAGCTAAGCTCTGCATTCCTACCTTCACAGTCAGCTTTTTATCTAGCAGAGATTTTTTTTCATTTTATTTTTTTCATTTGTTCTGTTAAGTCTGTATCTAGCCACATTAGTTGGTCATTTCTAAAACATGATTTTTTTGTTTATTTACTGGTTTTGAAAAGTTATTTCAAATAACTCTTAAATATTACAGAAGACTTACTCTTAAAACCCTGCATAAATAAGCAATTGCTCATACACATTATTTGATGGCAGGACAAGGATCCACTTTACAAATTCATGACTGAACATATATATGAGTGAAAGTAGGTAGCTAAGCAAGGTATAAGAAAGAAGAAAAATGATATATGAAACCAAATAAAAAAAGATCCTTTCAACAAAAAAACCACTAAATATGTATGGCTATTCCAGATGTTTCCTGAGATGAAACAAAACATGCAGCGATAGTTAACAGATTGATGATAGAAGATTAAAATGGATGGAAAAAAAATTCCAAGGCACTGAATATATGTGACACCTGAAGGCTCCAAGGTTAGGCTGGGAGCCCAAGAGAACAGAGGTTCCAGGTCATCGATCATCCACCAGGTACAAGCCCAGGGCTTAAGGAAGCCCATGAGGAGGGAAAACATTAAGTAACATTCATGAGCAGGAGGGGAAGCATGGCCTAACATATGGAAGAATTACTGCACTTTCTTTGTGGACTTACTTTTACCTACAAGAAGATGAAGAGCAAGATCCCAGAGCATTTAAATGCATTGTGACTTAGGATCCAAGGTTTTGGAACTGACTACAAGGCCGACAAAGACTGCATTTTTCACCTCTGCAGTAATAAGAACCTAAAGTTATAAGCAGCCAAATTGATTCTGTAACAGACAAAAGCCAGTATATGGCATTTTGATGTCTTTGTTTTAATCCTGCAGTTCCCAGTTGTAACATTAAAATATTTTAAGTCCTCTAATAGTTGTCCATCTTTGTTCATTACTCTTGGAAGTGGTTAGCTAAACAAGAAAAATGCATGTTTTTTACAAGTTCTCATCCCATGTTTCAGCATAAAATAACAGGCTTGCTAGTGTCTCTTAACGAAATAGGGTTTAACTGTGCTGCATCTCCTAAATTGTACCCGATTCCCCTCCTGTCCTCCACATCAGTATTGAAATCTCTATTGTTTAACTTCACTTGTTGCTCTGACTTTCCAATGGGGGTGTTGAACAAATTTAGAATCTCTGGATTATTTTTTTTCCACTTTCATCCACTCACCAGTATTTATTTTGAATCCTGGCATGTTGATACTGGGGGAATAATACTAGACCCCTGTAAAATCAAACAAAAGTGTTAGATTCAGGGACACCACTGTTTCCCATATTCTGGCTAAGTTTGCCATGAGGGTAAGTTACAGCTGAGTGAAGACAGACTCAAATTCTTATTCCAGAAAAAAACAGGTCTTTCTGTTCCCAAATACATTTTTAGCTCATCATGAAAAATTATATGATGATATGAAACTTTTACCCAAGACAATAAAGATGAGTTCCAACTATGCAGGGCCAACTTGTGAGCCTAAATGAGTAGGGAAGAAGGTGACAGTTTTTTCTCTGTGTGCCATATTCTACATTTATATGTACTAATGTTATTCTATCTTAATTGTTCACAAAAAAGGGACTCTGAAGTGATGATTGCCACTCAGGACCTGAAACCTTGGAGCCATCACATGCATTGTCATAAAAATGAGCTCAGGAGCCTAAAAAACCCACCAAAACAAAACAAATAAAATTCCAAGGGACAGCATCACCAAGCCAGCATGGTACTGGACATCCAGAAAAAAAAAAATGAAAAAAATACAGCCTCTTTCACCTCAACATTGTTTCAGAAACATGCTTGCAAAAACCTGAAAATCCTTCTAGCTTGACCAGTGAGTATAGAGCTCTTCTTTTCCTTACACAGAATCTTTATTGTTACCCACAGGTGAATATCACTCACCCTTTAAGTAATTGTCACTGTTCAGACTCTACCTTTTCCTGTAAAAGCTACTTCTGGCCCCAAAGACAGGATCCTGCCTAAGCGATATATCCTGGTTGAACTGCTCTTAGCTGCTCCTCTCCCTACACAAAGCAAATTAATCAAAAGCTTCCACAGGGATGCGAAGGCTGATTAAATTTATCTCCATTTTCTCTTACCAAAGCAAAAGCACTCCATGGTAATGGGGGACATAAACTTGCCCAGTTTCAGTGAGAAATGGAAATACTTCACTGTTCTTACAAAACTTTCCAGAATAAAAGTTAAAATTTGAACAAATAAAAGTGAAAATTTTGATTCAGATCTTCACAGTGAGATGCGGCAATATTTTCTACTTATGCTTCACTCACTGGAGAAGTTTCAAAACCACCGTTCCTATGCTATTTCCAGGTACCACTGAAATCCCTCAACTCTGTGGAGTTCTTGCAAAAGTGTTACCTGATTCTCACAATTGAAAGTAGATCCAAACTGAAGCTTTATAGTTTTACTCACTACAAAATCAAAGAGCATATCTCTGAGTAGATAAGAGCACAGGACTAAGAATCACACACAATTAGATTATCTATTTTACACACTATGGTATCTAAGCCCTTAAACAAGTTGAGAATCAATTTCTCATTTTCTAATATTAACTTTTATGAACTGTGGTCATTTATAACTAATTTTAAGATCCACAAGTGTCACAAACACACTTAAAATTAAAATTACCAGAAAACTACTTTATTACCAAGATAAAATGTACTAGGTGAAAGCTACTCAAAAATACAGTAAAAAGAAAAATTATTCTCCACACTGACAGAAGGAAAAGAGAGAGCCTTGGGGAATGAGAAAAACGTAGGTGGATGTGTGGAATTCTTTCTCTACTTTACTCTTTTATAGATTTCTCCCTCCACTCCAGGTAGTGAAATAAGACTTCTTGAAATTTCTGGCATAAATGCCTTTGCTGACGCAGAAGGAGAATTGAAACCTACTAACCAAAAACATCAAACACTGACACAGATTCATTGCACAAAAAAAAAAAAAAAAAAAAATTAGTTGGAATCCCAAAGAGGTTTGCAACAACCACTCTTAAAACCTTGATGCTGCTTTGTTCTGTGCTAAATGCTGTCATCCTTGTCCTTTCTTGCTCTGCAGGAACCATTATCAGTGCACCTCATCCAGGCTCTGCTGGCTCTCCCAACTCCCACAGCAGATTTAGGACTTACTGAGGGTAATTCAGTACTGCTATATTTCCTTAGGGGGAAAAGAACAAAAGAAAGCCCAGTAAATCCAAAGCAGAAAGAAACAGAACAGAGTCAGGCTAGGAAGGTTTTTCTAGGGATATTTTTCTAGTTTCAATGCTAAAAAGAGTTTAGGTTCAAGGGGTACAGTCATGATAATTTAGTCTGACTAAATTTTACAGTTTCTTATGCAGCACCTCCAGTTCAACTTGTTACCCACTGAGTAACCTTGTCACTTCCCCTCTCAACAGCCTCTGCAGGGGTGAGAATACCATCTCCTAGTGATGAGATCTCTTGACCTCCAGAAACTTGGATATTTGCCAAATAGTATTAAAAAAACAGGCCCCATACTGATGGTTCACATGAGAAATAGCTGAGAAAAGCAAGTGTCATTTTGGAGTAAATCTAGTAAAATTTTCTTTTTAAAGTTAGAATTATCTCTTTCATACTGTCAGGCCTAAGTCAAAGCTAGCACATTTTAGCCCATGAAGAAACTTCAGGGGTAAAAAACCTGCCATTATATGAAGTGACAACGAAATTTTTCAGGGAACTTGATGAGACAGAAAATATTTACAAAATATTAATACCAACAAATTAATATTAACATTATCCTTACAGACATGTTGAAAATATTACTCAGTTAAAGAGTGTCTGCCTGAGATTCTCACCCCATCTTGTCCTGGCTTCTTTTTCCCACCCTTTCTTGCAATTAAAGCTCCATTAACAGATCTAAAGAAAACCTTCCAAAGCAGCATCTTCCTCTTGCCCACCTAATATTCTTTCTTGCCAACCTCAGCAGTTCCTCTGTCTTTCTAAGCATAACTCTCTTTTTTTTCAAAGCCCAAAATCTCGTATTTTTCGTTTTCAGAAAGGGGTCTGAGTTTTTGTGTGCACTTTGGGGGTACCTTAAAACTACTTTTCATAAAACACTTCCTATGTAAATCAAAGTCCCTGATTTTCTCCAAAATTTAGACAGCTACATTGCAAGAGGCTGAACTGTTATTTTGGAAAGAAAGCTTTTTTTACAAAACAACAACTTTATAAAACACTAAAAGCTTTCTTTGTGGCGATAAGCATTACTGTAGAGTGATGCAGCTAAGAATTAGATCGAGATAAAGCTGACTTAAAAATACAATCTTCTAAGGCAGGAAAAAATTAGGAAAAAAAGAAATTTTTCTTATTTTACATTAAACTTGTAAGTATCAGGAAGATCTTTATAAATACATTATGGTATGGAAGAAATCTATCATTAGGTATTTGGTCGCTTTTTTTGTACTAAATTAGGCTGACCTCAGGAAAAGTGTTTTGCTCCTTGTGCCTCAGTCCCTACCCCATCTCCCTGTTGCAAAACATTTACAATAGGATCCTATTCACTTATTACTTCATGAGGACACTGTGTATTTCTTTTTGCCAGCAGAAATCCCAAAGTATGCCTTTATTTTCTAAGAATAATCTTTCCAACAGCAGCAAAAGGGAAGGAATACTAGGTCAGCAGCAATGAAAAGAGCTGTCAGAAGAATATTCCAGCAACCCTTGTACTGTAAACCATGCATTTCCACTTTTAAGCAGCAGGTTTTTTTTAAAAAAAATCTCTTTATCTGTTTGTTGTTTATGTTTTGGTAATAATTTAACAGAGCTGTCAGTGCCATGGTGGCATCTGTGCCATTACTGCAATGATACCCTCAGCTGCAGAGCCTCTAGGAAGCTGTGGCCTGCTGGTATCAGGTTGTATCTCCAGCTGAGAACATTTCTCTTCAGCACAGGATTTCTTCCCTCCTTGCAGCAGCATCAATTCCCTCCTCATGCAGGGGTAAACAGTCCCCAACTGTTCAGACAGCTATTACTGAAATTCCAGATTATGAAAATTCACTAATTCTTCACTCTGCAAAACTTCTCCAAAAGAAGGCAAAACACATTCAGATTAAAAAAAATAAATAAATGTTAGAATCAGTGAATGCTACAATCGGCCATTTTAACTCGGTAATAAGACCTGTTTGCAAGCTTTCTTTCCCTATCCAATAGTCTAAAGACTCTCCAAGTGTTTTCAATTTATTTTATTTTAGATTATTTTCAAGCTTCTAATTTAGATGATTCTCAATCTCTCTAGCTGATTAATTGGCACCTCTTACCACACTGCATGAAAATCTCACAATTTTCACTGGAGGCCCCTCTGTGAGTGAAATCAGGCCCACCAGCACTGCTGCCTGCTTATTGCGATCCTTCTCAAGCCTCACAGCCCATCTGAAATCTGCAGTCATTTGCAACCCTTCCAACTCCGTTCATATTCTCATCATTCCCAACACCTTCAGTGAAGGAGTGAGCGATGATCCCCAAATTATCGGCTTCCCAGTGCTCAAACAGAGCCAGTCAGCTGATGAAAACAACAGGCTGAGCACCAAAGGGCATAATTTCACAGCTCTGAAATATGATTAAAAACTTACAAATGATACACAACTCCTGCTGCAAACCAGATTGACTGGCATTCTCCCTTTCCAAAGGACCCAGGCTTTAATCTGGTGCGCTGGAAATCCTCACACGCCAAGTGTAACACTTTCAAATGGTGTTAGAGCTCAAGCACTGTGCACTTAAAATAGGTTACACACAGATATGTACGGAGAGAGAGCCAGAGGGAGGGAGAGATGGCTCATAAAACAGGCTCAAAGTACTTCATTTTGCTGCCTCAGACAATTCCTTTAATATAAAGTATTTCTGCTCCAAGAAAGAGGCTTGAAGAAGGCTTTACATAGAGTAGTCCTTTTAATATGTATATTTATTACTTTCCCAGTATAACCTCATGAAGAATTGTAACTGGCTATGCCAATCCCTCCAACGATGCCTCCTTCCTCACATGTGCTAGTCCTTTCCAGGCCTTTTTGCAGGCAGAGGGATTCCTGCTCCCAAACTACTTCCACAGCCTGTGGTTTGTGCCATTAAAAAATAAATCAATAAAAGAAATTTTTGTAGTTATATCCTACCCAATCTTCCCTTCTGCCTGTCCATTTCTTTACTCCAGTGCAGTGGAAAAAGCTCCTTGCCACAAACTGGCAGCTAAAAATAATTTGAACTGATATTTTTCCCCCTTCCCCTGTATTTGTTCATAGGATTTAAATGATTGTGAGAAGACAAACGACATGTTAAGATATAATCAGCTTTTGGCACGTTACCTAACAAGATTTTTCAACAGAGTTTATGTCCTGTCAGATCTTATGCATGACAATTTTTGAGTATTTATGTAATAATATTTATGCATTAAGACCTTTGTTTCATCTTTCAAATTTCCTTCTCTTTTTACCTAAAAAGTACTCATATGAGTGAAATGAAGCCACATGAGCAGATGTCTCTCAGCTCTTCTGAAATCTCCTGAGTCACAGCACTGAGCAGCAATGGTCTTCTTGGAAACATTGCTACAACTGAATTATGACTCGAAACATTGAAACTGATTAATTAGAGGCTTTATGAACATTTCTAATAAAGGTTGTAAGTAGTCACATCTCTTTTTCACCTGGGCCCAATGCAACTTTGTTTTACCCCTCTTGATTTAATTTAAAAATTACCATTAACTATACCTCTCAAACAAATAAATAAAAAATTAACAAATCTTACTCCAAGATTAATCCTTCAAATTATCTTACAGAAAACATTTTGTTTTCTCCTGCACCTCACACTCTTCACCTGAGCCTTTCTGGCTATATGTAACTCTACCCCAGCACAATCCCACCATACCATTTCACTAACTAACCTAATTTTCAGTACCACAATAACCAGGGCCAAACATAGTTTAAATAATAAAACATATTTCATCTTTACCTCGTGTTTTAGCCACTTTCAGCAGGGGTGCGAATCCTGACTTCCAGATCAGCTGTGGAACAGGAGAGAAAGAGTAAGAAGATAGCATCACCAGCCAATACATTCTCCACTTGAAAGAGATAACAAAAATCACCAGGAGAAACACTTGTGCTCAAGCAGCTCCTGTTGGGGCTCTGATGGATAATTACTGTACAGGTGTGTCCCCACACCCCTAAGGATCTAAATGAAACATTCCACAGAATTCCTGGCAATGTCTACTTTTTTTATCTCCCTCTCCACTTGCAAGCATAACCCTGCCCTGTGCTCTACACACATAAAACGACACGCCCATGGACTCAGAATTAGTGACAAGGAGAGAGTTTAAAAGCAGCTGTGCAGTGTGCTCAGAGATTCCAAAAGGAATCCCCAAGTCCAAGTGCACCACAAAAGTCTTTTAAAGAATCTATCCAAAATTTTAATAAGATTAAAAAAAAAAAAAGAAAAAAAAGAAAAACAAACAAAACAAAAAAACACAACCAACCCCACAGCATAAACCACTGATAATTATCCTTTAGCAATAAGAAATCTTTCCTGAAAGGGATGCAGACCCTCCCCTCTCCCATACGTGTTGCTGGAGCTTCTGAGCTGGGACAATGTCTCTGACTGAAAACATCTATCAGCTGCCCAGAATTTATCTGTGATGACATACTGCTTAAATGTAACTCAGAGCTGTCACCTTTAAAAACCTGCAGTGAAAAGATAGAAAACCTAGACATCTTCTGATAAAGAGAAATCACTGCATAGAATAACTGCCTTCCCCTGTTTCCCTTCATAGCCATTTGTGAACACCATCTACTGGTTCTCATCACTACCAGTGAACTGCTTTTAGAGGATTTGTGAAAGGCAAACTAACAAGAAAGCAAGTGTTATGTGGCTTAAATTCTCTATTTTTATACCAGCAACAGGAAATGTTTCCATCAGGAAATGTTTCCATCTGTATGCTCTTATTTAATTTCTAAATTTCCCCACCTCTGTGATCAGGTGTAAACTCCTTTCCAATTCATCCTATAAATTCCGCTATTTCCCCATTTTCCCTCCAAGCAAATAAATCCTCTCTCCTGGGGCAGTGGTGGTGGAGCCAAGGCACACTGACAGTTCTAACACTCTCCAAAGGGATTCTCTAAGCCAGGCACGTTTTAGAGAAAATGCAAGGGAAGGTGACAGGCAGGCTCAGTCTGGGTGATGTTTAATACATTCCTAGTCACCTCTCTTCCATTGGTATACAGGAAAGTCTTTCACACGGGTTTAACTTCCCAAGAGTAAAAACAATAATCCCAGTGGATGTACTGACTTCTTGCCGCTGAAGTCACCTCCCTGAAGTGAAGAGAGTTTTGCTGATATAATGCAGTGTAATTTATGAACCACTTCAGCCACAGTTTGTCCAAATGTCTTTCGAAAACTTGCTCTGGCAAGTATAAGAGCTACACTAGCACTATGCTGCTAAAACTGCCTCAAGGGTTATCAAACTATCCATCTATCTTTCATGAAAACTGGGGGTGGAAGAGAGCTCATAGGTGCTTAGCTCATATCTCTGCCAACACAAAATGGCTCCATGCTGTTTTCCGAGAGGTTTGTCCAGTTTTTAATCGAGTAAAGAAGCTCCCACCATTTCTCCCACTGGAGAAACTATTCTCTATCATAAAAGATTTGACTGCAAAGAAACAATTCCTGACACTTAGCCTAAAATATTCCCTTGCTGACATTTTTACATTCATCTCTATTATATACACACATATATTTATATACACATGCTATACAAGTAAAGCCAAACTGCTCCCACTTACATCATACAGGCTTTGAAAAGTCAGTCACATTGCCTTGGTGTAAGGCTGGAAAGAATTTTTTCTCACACTTTGTTCTTCGGGAAATCTTGGTGGGGATAACAGCTTGATTTTCATGACACACATTAAAAGAATAAACTATATAAACTGTCAGAGAACCTCATGTCTAATGAAAATCTGCACTTCTGCATTAGCCGGGCCCTTGTTGAAAGTTATTTTAAAAAGCAAAAGGTGCTGGAGGGCATGTAGGTAGTAGAATGATGTCATTTACCAGCAAACAAATGCATTCTCTGCAAATTTTTCTCATAGCAAGTTCATTTCTGTGTAGAGCTGCTGCTTCTTGGTTCTTCAAGTCTGTTATAAGGTACCATAAACAAAACCAGCAATAACCACATTGTATACACATGGATCCATTGTCTCCTTACACTAGTATTTAATCAGGGGATGTCGTGTATGTACACTTCCTTAATTTATGATGTGGAACTGCTGCAGCTCCATGGCACATGTGGCCCAGGGATTAATAAATCCTACATCACCAGTTGCACAATGGTTTTGTTAATCTTGCTTTTAGATACCCCCTAAAAATAATCTTTTTAAGAAGAGCCTGTTCCTTTCAAAAGTTCAAGATTCCTTTCAAAGCAGGAACAAGCCAAGCAAATTGTCTTTAAGTTTTAATCTGGATCACTTTGATTATTGATCAGATTGTTTAATGCAATTTTCTGAAAAATTGTACCATGAGTAGTTCTAGAAAGTGGTATGTATGCTTCAGAGTTAACATCTTTATATGTGAAATAAAAGCTGAATTTGAGCCCTGGTAGATATTAAAAACAGATGATTTTTTTCTGACTTTCACTGACAAGTCCTTCAATTAGTTTGCTCTTTAGGTTTGCCAAAATTACTTGTGACATTTTATTCACTGGCACAATAACTATAGGTCATTTTCAATAACCCATGGCTAGCCCCATACAAAGAGATTAAGCAAATTCCCTTATTTATCATGGGAAATGTTAAGGTCAGTGTTAAGTCTGTAGAAAGATGGAAGGTTAAAATTCCACCACCAGAGTTTCTCCAGCAATTACAGACGGAAAGGGGGACACCAGTCCCTCAGGACAGAGGAACAAAAATTTGCACAATGAAAAAATATATTTCTCTCTCTCTTTTTTAAACTGGACAACTGAAGTACCTTGTTATCCTCTTTGAGTCACAGCTCCTGTGAGGAAGGAATGCTGCAGAGACCTCAAAATCAGAACACCTGATATAATACCCCTGACCCAGTTTTGGTCATCCTTACCTCCTGCCATCACTCTAGTTTTCAAGAAAAATGCTGCTGTGGCTGAAGATGTAGGAATAGTGAGAGAAGCCCACAGAAGTCTCACAGGAGATGCACTGACCTTGCTCTCCTGATCTCTCACAAATCACTGCTACGGCTGAGCCCAAGATCTAGGCTGAGCCCATCTCCTGGTGGTTTGGGTGTCACTAATTAAGGACACAGAACTTACAGTAGATAAGAAATTTGTGCAATTTTTGCTGAGAGACAACACCGGGAACTGCAGGGCAACTCCCAGCTCACCCCAGTTCCACCCTTTGGATTTGTTAGTCCATTCATTCAGCCTCCAGGTGACACCAGTGCAGAACAAGCCACATCAGCAGAGCTGCAAGAATGGAAAGCGCTGGATATGAGGAATTCATTTACACAGCTCCATACATCTCCAGATCCCCTAAAGAAAAGCAGGCCAGCAGTCTGACAAAAAACATACCGCCTGAGCCACTGCATTTTGAGTTTGCAGTGCCATAGAGATTATGAATGCTCAAATCAGCACTTTCCCCCTGTTTTTTAAACCTAAAATACTTTCCCTTATGGACCTAGTTTGTCCTTGTGACCTGCAGAGTGTGGCAGTTCTGCAAAAACAGGCCTTCAACAGTGGCTTTGTGAGAGTTAAGTCTGGCTCATTGAATGAAGCCAGAAGTTCCTCTGTTTATTTATTTAACTTTGCTAATGCAAACTATCCCCCTCAGAGCTTACCTGCAACTGGCGGCTAGGATTTTTCTTGGTTTTGGTTGCGTTGGATTTCTATTTTACTTTTCTGTTTAAAAAAAAAGACAAAAAAACCTCAGATAAAATTAATCCCTCAGTAATACTGCTGCAATTTAGTGTACAGATGATAGTTAGATGCTGTTGCAACCAGAAATTTTGGTGACACGGCAATTAAATTAACAGTTATCTCGTTCAAACTAATTTGCTGAAAATGAATGGAACCTGAAAATCTGAGTAATGAAATCCTAGCGAAAGGTCTCTGCTATCCTTACAAAACTGAACTGCTTTGCCTGCAGATAACGGACAAGTTAGCTAAAAAGAATAGGTCTGAAATAGTAAAAAGGGCAAAACCACAAAGATACCTAAAACAGAAAAGTGGGATAAAATGACATTTTTGATGACTCCACAAACCTTTAGCATGCCTATTTGAGAAAAAAACATTTTAAAGATAAGTGTCTGAGATCAGGCAGACATGAAGGTGTTATCTGTGGGAAGGATCGTCCCAGCAAGTCACATGTATTTTGGGATTATTAAAGTAAATCTGAAATATAACTGTGAAATAACATTATATACTTCTGCCACTGCTGCTGCATGTGAAAGAAAATATAATAGTAGTAGAATGGTTCTCCCAAGTACCATTACAGGTATATTTGAGAGATGGAGTTTTATCAGTGAATCTGTAAGTCTTCCATATTCTTCCCTTATCACCTCTATCTGTGAAATTAGATATTGGTGAAGAAACTGGATTATTCAAACAGTACAGAAAATCCATCTCACAGTGTTCAAGTGCATGGTGGTAAGGATTTGGTTTGTTATCATTTCTCGTGCTTTGTAAGAAAACCAATGGGGGCATGCTTTGCAATGCAAACTTTTTGAGATTTTTATGGTAACTGTAACTTTAGAAGACAAATTTCACTTATAGAGGAGGAGGGTCCAATATGAAATATGAGTCTATTCCCAGACAACTGACATATCCATTCATATTTAAAGATTTTGGCAAGAAATTTCAAGGTTTTGCCAAAAACTAAAAGAGCTCTTGCTGCAGATTCTGCAGAAAAAGCAAATGGCTGATGGACGACCAGGTTGCAGGAGTAACACTCTTCCAGGAAGAGTGCTTGGCAGGTGTCTGCAATTCTGAGGGGCATGAGGCTGGAGCAGGGATCCAAGTGCTGCTGATCCACATCCCTGGAAAGCACTCTTACTGTAAGACTTTTCATTTTCAGCTCCAGCTGCTTACACAGCTGGAATATTTGCCCTAGTCTTGTATGAGGAGCATATTATGGCAGATTCCCCATCCCAGGAAGTGTTCAAGGCCAGGCTGAATAGGGCTCTAAGGAACTTCGTCTGGGGGAATGTGCCCCTACCTATGGCAGGAGATTTGGAACAAAATGGTCTTTAAGGTCCCTTCCAAGCCAAACCATTCTGTGATTTTATACATGAAATACGATGGATGGTCATCGTGAATAGTTTAAAAGAGCAAGACACTTGAAGTGGACAGTCTCAAACTGATCCACAATTTTCATACAGAGACAACAACATCAGTGATAAAAAAAGTGAATAAATTTCAAAGTGTGATTTTATTAACCCATATTTGTAATGATAAGTATGGAGATTTTTCTCTTGTCACTGAACACCATTGTTCTGATTCAGTTCCTACAGGGAGAGATGCTATCACCTAGCACCAATGCTATAATTCATGGTTAGTTTGAAAGCTTAGGGAAATCCCTAATTCATTTCACACATATGAGAAAGCATTTTGGAAAGTGGCAGCCTGGCTACTTTTGTCATTTTTACACATCTTCCTTGTAGTCTTTTTTTATTATTACTTTATCTTATGGTTGAAAAAGTTCAGTTTGCATTTCACCTTCTGTAGCCTAAACATTTCAGGAAGGATGAGCAAAAAGACGTTGACTTTTCACATTGGATGGTTTCAGCTGAGCTCCAAATTTAGAACTATGTGCTCGCAAATGCCTGCTCCACTCCAATTTTATTTTTTTAATGAGATACCCAGAGTAAGTGCTTTCTCAGTTTATTGCCTCCCAACTTGCATGATTTAACCATGATATACGTCTTTGGTTTAGATTCTATATTTGAATTCTAAACTTGGAAGTTTCACCCTCCAAGTCCTCAGAATACTGACTAGTATGAATTACTCACTGTATCTGCATTTTTCTCTCAAATTGCATGAGGCTAGTGTTCAGATCAACATTTCTAATCATGGTTTTAGTGATCCCAGTATTATTCTGAAGAAACTACAGTGGCTATATGAGGGGCTGAAGATGGCTGTATCTGCCTTCTCCTCTCTTAGATCTCTGACCTTGCATAAATGCCTTGGCTGCAAAAATGAAACCTGTTCATGTGAAAGCGCATGGGTGGCAATTCACTTTCACATCCTGGGATAAAACCCATACATTTTACACCAAATTTGGTGAGGACTTCCCCAGCATCTTTATCACCGTGCACTTCCAGAAGGGGCCTTGCACCCTTTAAGGGCTTCAAGGAATGGTGAGATGAGGTCACCCAGCTAGCATATCTGAACAGGGCTCAGGTTGTACCAGCGCTTTTTCGGACGTCCAACAGAATGTCACAGCATGTGTGCAAAGGAACGAGGGAAATGATACCAAAAACTAAGGACAAAAATAATTTTAAAGAAACACAGCCCTGAAAACAGTGCAAGAAAAGCCATCATCTCCTCCAGGTTCCAATAGATCTGAATGCTGAAACCATATTTGTCTTTGGCATCTGGGAATGTCATTTAATACATTCTTATGGCCCTGCATGCAGCTAAGCATGCACCATATATTATTTTATGATGTTTGGATTGGAATCATACTTTCTGGGTACAAGTATTCATGTTTTTGCAGATTCTTGTGTAAAGCTGGGAGAACCTGTTTCCAATTTCATGACCGTTTATCGCTAATCCAAAATGACTGCAGCATTACCTACAGACAGGAAGCTGGATGAGGTCTTGTG
Source organism: Bombycilla garrulus (assembly GCA_013400315.1). Lineage (NCBI taxonomy): Eukaryota > Metazoa > Chordata > Aves > Passeriformes > Bombycillidae > Bombycilla > Bombycilla garrulus. Next base: position 262,206 of record VXBU01017008.1, on the reverse strand, counting down.
TGTTTTGGATTCATCATGCTCTTCCCAGGAAACTCTGTTAAACTAGTTTTATGCTTACATGAGAGGAAGACAGAAATTACTAATGGACATGACTGTGCCTAATCTATATATAGTTTTACAAAATAGAGTTAAAAAACTGAGATGGGTCTTGTATCAGCTCTTCATCCATACGAGCTAAAATAATCATTTCAGCATGCCATTATGGTTTCTGCTTTTGCTTTCCTAAAACTCAAACGGCATAAAAGCACCCTGCACTGACTAGACCAACCAACCTTCAGGAATTTTACTGGTTTTAGTCTCTAGGCCTAACGATTAACTTTTCCTGAAATAACCAAAATCTTGCAGCAAAACAATCCCTCTATATCACGGTATCATCTGGCAAGAGATTATGGTGGACTGCAGTCATATTCCATGTCAAAGAAAACATATTGTGGAATATTCCCTTGAGGAGCAAAAACCAATACTGACAAGACAACAGATTAAACTGTGCACCAGAACAACTGGGAACAACTGCCTAAGAAAGATGTACTTATCATTTTATAAACTTCTAAAACTTTAGAGGCTCCTTCTGGCCAACAGCTGACTTAGAATTTTTTTAATAATTCTTGTGAGAAAAGGATTTCTACTGATTTATGGCAGTCCAAGATTTTGATGGATAGAAATAAATACCTGTCAGATTACTCTCTTAATAATTCTGGAATTTTATGTTTAATCATAATCATACAGTAAAGGTGTGCATATTTTTCCCACTTAGAAAACTGATAATTTCATTGGACCTTTGCCAAAAAGTATTAGAATCTTAGTTACTTGAAAAGGATTTGAACTGAATGTATTGTTCAAATATTTTGCTCATTATGTTACTCAATCAAGGTTTCAAGGAACATGTATTGTTGGCCAGTTAGAAAAATTACTCTAAGTTTAACTTACAGTTAATTGAACCTGTAGTTAATTAGTGGTAAGCTTATAGCAAGCAACCCTGAAAGTTGCTGCATCTTCATTAAAGAGCATTTAATATTAAGGAAAATCTACATGACCCATTCAGCATTGCTGGGAGCAAAATGAAAATCTGAACTTAAGAAAACACTGTACATATCAGTAAGAAAACAATAAAAGGTATTAGTAAGGCTCTGAATAAAAATCCATTTTCAGAAACCATTTAAAATTATTTTATAGAGTAGAATCATATATTTTTATGTCTTTTGTTGTCTTATACAAACTTTCCTTAAGAACACGAAATTTCAGTACACCAAGTCCAAATGCCTGCATCTAAGCCCTTCCCTCACAACAATTCCATACCTAGATTTCATTCCCTGAGAAAAATATGTACGTACACTTGCTCCTTTCTCTTGTGAGAAAGTTAAAAAAGGAATTCCCCTTTATGAAGGGTACTGCTCTCAGTGCGTCTGAACATGATGGAGATCTCTGAAGACAGTGTGTTTTAGTGTTAGCATAGTCTATAGGATAAAATTTAGCACTTTTTTCTATTGAAAACAACTCATGGTTATTTGACTTAACATAATCATGAATTACACCATGCTTTGGTGTTTCTTTGAATGATTTACATTTTTCTACATTACTTTACAAATGTCTTCAGGGTTTTTCTCAATGATTTTATTATTGGACTTTTATGTATTTAGTTACAGTAGATTATGATTTCCCTGGCTAGCTTTTTACTGTCCAACCATTGAAAAGACTGGAAATGTAAAAATCAAGAAAGAATATACATCAAAGTATGTTCACAATTGATTTGTAAACCCCTAGAAATAATTACATTTGTAGGAAACTAAGGACAAAGCCATGTTTGTCCCTTGCCACTTGAGCTCTAGAGTGCGAAGCCCAGCAGAATTCAATAGCTGTGAAGCCACAGGCACTACTTAGTATCCTGAAATGAAAATAACCTGAGGCAGCTCTGACAGCTCTCCATATACATTCAAGCAACAAACAGCCTCCCCTCTCCTCACAAATATTCCATCACTCGGGCTCAGTATTTTTCAGGCAGGTTCGGAGTGATTTTGTCAAGGAAAACAGATGAGAACTATGACTACTTGACCAGAAGGTAACAAGAGAAGTCAAGCATCTCAAAAGGGAAAACTACAGTCCATCACCTTCCTCAAAGGAAAAAGTACTTCAGCATGAAGCGGAAGTACAAAATAAGAATTTCTGGGTGTACAAGAATGAATTAATTACCTTGACAAGCTGGGGAGGCACATGAGGATCCAGAAATCACAAGAATGGCTGTGCTCAATATGTAGCAAGGCATAAAATGATCGATGATCACAGTTACACACCTAGTGCCAGGTGTCACATCCGGAGGAAGGCAGGAGAGAAAATGCTCAGTTCATGGGAAAATATCACAGTTCAAAATACTTACAGGACTACCAAGGACCCAGAGAACAGTTCATGGATGAAATGCAGGAGGAAGCATCAAAAGGTGCCTGTTCCATTTCCAGCTTCCAGGACCTCTTGGTGAGATTTTAAAGAACGTCATTAACTTTGCTGTGCCCTAATATCCACAAGATATTTCTACATTCCAAATTATTCTACAGGTTGTTGAGAAATAGGCTCAGTCCTTTCTGATAAATATTTCATACAGAGTAATTAAATAGCCAGCAGAGAAAAAAGAGTGTGAAATCATCAAGCACCTTACCAACTGTTCAGATTTTTTAATTCATCATCATTACTATTATTATTATTGAAAAGTGTTTCTCTTCAAATAGCACAGATTTGTCAAAAAAACCAATTTGTATGAATGTATCAATTTAAACTTAAAGTGCTCCATGTCCAAAACACAAATTCTGTTGCAACCCCAAGATTTTTTACTACTATCCATCTCTCCTATATCTTAAAGGTGAGAGATTCATCTCAGGATGAATCTCAGGAATGCAGATTTAAATCCTGGTGTGACTCAGAGATAAGAGGTCTTGAATCTGTGTCACACAAAGCAGAAGTTATCTATAACTTCAATCAAAGGATAGAATGGTCTTGTTTATAATTATTTTTCTTAATTGCTGTTGTTATCCAGACACAAAATAGGAAAACTTCTAAATTTCCATTTTATTTTTACTTTTTCCCCCCCATGGGCTGGAAAATCTATTTCCCGTTCACCTCTAGGCACAACTTACTCATCCCCCTACCATTTGTCCGTTGTAGGACTTTCTGCACCTTCAGTTATTCTCTCTCTTTTCCTTAAGCTGCTATCAGGGAATTAGTGTTCCAGGTTCATTCTCAAGCAACTTGCAGGGATAAAATATGTCGGTCAAAGCAAGTGCAGTTATATTCAACATGTTAGTTATATTCAACATGTGAAGGCAGAGCTTGGCCCAAGTACTGCACATCTAGGAGCTCTGAATTCTGAACCTTGCTGGATCCTCATTTCAGGAGACAGACCAGCCTTTCCCACAGCAACCTGCTGTGTGTGTAAACAAAAAAACCCAAAACAAACAAACAAAAAAACCAGTCAAACACATGGGTTTCTGAATGCGCTGAAAAGGTACAAGACCAGATTCACCAATAAGTTCCAGCTGCTTTGCACTCCTTTGGCAGCAGAAAACAGCTGTAAAGCTGGTGTATCTGTGTTTAGCCAAGCCCATGGATACTTTGCATCATCAGAGTTTGGAAAAGTCAGGACTTAATATCAAATCTGGCGAGTAGAAAATAGTCTACTGCTACTACACAATGCACAGGGAGATAAGACACAAAAGTATCTTCAGCCTGCTGTACACTATTTGTTTGGACTAAATCCTGTCACAGGTTGCCCAGAAGGGGAAGAGGAATCTCCATTTTATTCTTCTCTGTTATATATCTGAAAAAATGCTCCACACACATGCTTCTTTAAAGATACTCAAGACAACAAATAACCACATTTAAATGTTCCAAAAGTATCAGTTTTTAATGATAGTCTGAATGCATTTTGTTATACCACATATTTGAAATATTATGAAAATTGGCAAAGTTGTCCCATTTTAAACAGACATATTTTATACAGGGGATATATATTTTAAATACACATGCAATAAATTTTAAGCAAATGCATTACAAGTATATAGAAAACCTATATTTTTTTCCATATGTGAAGCAATGATCCCTGTTACAGCCATTTTATTGCTCACTGCAGACAGTTATGTGAAGCAGACTGCATTAATTTTATTTTTTTCTCCTAGAAATCTGGAAAATTTTTGCAGATCCCTCACTTACTGTTAGCATGATAACTGAACCTTATTACAGACACCGGGTAGCTGCAATGTAAAAGCTACCTCTTGAGCTCTATTGACAGAGCTGTGTGTTTTAACATGAACTCTTAAAAAGCTGGAAAGCAAATCAGTCCTACTTGGGTTCATGTCCTTGCTCCTTAGAGATCCATATCTTTATATCCTTGACTTAATCACGCTACATCTGAAAGCTCCCACTCACAGTTTCCTCTCAGTACTGGAAATATCTGCATCGGACGCAGAGGGGCACAGTTAAAATAACCTGGTGATGAAACCAAGGATTACTTGCAAAATCCCTCTAATGTTGGTGGAGTGATTTCATTTCACAACCAATTTGTTGTCGCTTCCAAATTTTCGAGTGTTTCGAGCACTGAAAGAACTGGCGCTCAGGGTTTAGCACTAGGGATCATAGATCTTCCTTGGCTGTAAAACAGCTTTTGTTTGTTCAGAATGAATTCCCAGCTGAAAGCAAATTTATTCATATACTGTATTAAAACCAAACAACTGATCTGCTTGGGATGCAGAGTTCCAAACAATTCTGTGGCACTTCACAGGTGCCCAAACAATAAAAAATTAGGAATCAGAAGAAAGACAGATCTGTTCTCCAATTGTGTAAACTTTTGTTCCTACTTCTGTTCAGGGACAAATCTATTTCTGTAACTTTAAAACATTTTTGATTGTCATCTCGTCCGGTTATTACCATTTTATTTCAACAGCCAGCTATTTTAGTATTTCAGTTTCTACATCATTACAGACTAGATCTGTCCTCTTTTGACAGATCTGAAATACCAGGGTGCCCAGAACATGCAGTCATTTTATGGCTTTTTCAGATAATAAATTTTACTCTCCACACAAGAAATTGTTTAAATCACATCCAGACACAAACTCACTTAGAAGGCTCCTGCCTTGAGCCCTTAAACAGTGTCTTCCCCACTGCTGGGGAAAGAATACTCAACTTCCCTCATTAAACCCCTTCCTGACCACAGCCAGTAGATGATACCTCAGACCGACTGAGAAATCCTCTCTGAGGCTTCAGGATCTTTCTGGCCCTTTCTGCACCCTGCATATGTGTACCAACTGAAAATGAAGAAGCCTGGCATCTGAATAAACACAAAAATTTGTGTGGCTTCATAAACAGTCACAAAGATACAGAGGTGGAATAGGTGACAGGGCCTTTTAATTGCTTACATGGCAAAATACTTCATTACCTAATAATTCATTATTTTCACAGTAATCAGCAGCTCTGAGCCACAGCACTTTCCTTGCTCTCAAGAAATGCTGTCTTCTAGGAGAAATAATGAAAGTTGTTACTCTCTCCTTCTTCCTCTTATTTCAGTGGTGTGGTAATGTATTTATGAAAGTCCTACGGCGACTTTAGACATAATCAAATAAAAAAAAAGATATTTAAATGGTGACTACAGTGCACATGATGGTAAACATTAGCTGAAACTAATCCAGGTACCAACAGCAAGAGAATGCACGGCATTTTGGCTCTGCGCTTCCTGCACATAACCACAGCTGGGGAAGGGTTTGCACTCTCTTTTAATGAATATAAAAACTTGTGCCATCTCTGCTCCACTGCTATTTAGTCATGCTAAGCAGGATGAGTTAAGACAGGGATGCAAGCATATGCCAGATGCCTCTGGTTTTATACATGGATTTACTCTTCTAATTACATGTCATATCCTGACTGTGGTGCTGGAAGCCAATGCATCCCAGTGGGTATGAGATTCCTTGGAAACACCTCCCAAAATGGGAAAGTTCTGTAGAGATCATGTATCTTTGTGTATTTAAATGACAGGTATGATACACAAAATCCCATGCATATTTATATATATTTATAGAGAGAGTACATGTCTGCAGCTGTATAGACATACATAATCAGCCATCATATAAATTTCAGACATATATGTTAGTCATATGATTGGATGCCACCATTGTTAATGAGTAAATCATGCTGCAAAACTTACATTAATCTATATCAGCACTGCATAAATTGCCATAGATCAGTGTTAAGGTCATGTTTGTATCTCTATTTTTCATTTGAAAATCAAATATGTTTTAGGATTTTTTTTTTTTTTTAGGGATAAATGGCTTTGCCCAATCATCTTGGATGGCTTTACTTAATGGTATATGTTTTCTAAATTTCTCTGAGTACAGTGGCACGGATTTCCACCTTCCTCAACAGCCTCCAAAAAATGATCCAGTTGTGCCCATGTCTCTGAAGATGCTTCAGTACAACTCTTCTAAAATGAACCATCTTTTTATGCACTAAAAATATACCAGGGCCAAAAATTACCCACAGGCTGCCTCAGAGTCCAAGTTCACAATGAAATTCCAAGAAATCCATATGATGGTATTTCCATCCAACATCAGAAGAATGTCTACTTCTCACACACTGCCAACTGACTGAAGAAAACAAGAAAGAATGTGATTATTTTTTCTAATGGGTCAAGCCAACTCTGACTTTTTTTATCGCTACCTGCAGTGAAAGATCTCACAAATATCCAGAAGCATAATCCAAGCAATGCTAAGCACTTTGGGAATTCCCTCCTATATTACTAAACATGCATTTATTTTGGCTAGCTTTCCTGGGAATATTTCTGCAAAGCATTTTTGTGTACACCAAAATTTGTGATGGAGCAAGTGTTCGTGTTCCTCTGAATGCCACACCTGAACAAATACTTTTGCTTATATGTCTGTAAATATCTAAACTAATGTGAATCAGGAGTGGAAGTGCTGCTTTGACCACCCTGTCTGTAAAGCAGGCCCTGTCTTCAAGAAATGTGACCAGAAAGAAATGAAATGAAAGGCCTGTAGGTCAGCCAAAAAATCTGGCTTGTGTCTTTCTCTCTTCCTCAGGCAGGAAGGAGCTCAGATATTTCTAAGTCTGGTGTCCAGGTACATAGCCAAAACTGAATTAACTTCTGCTGAAGAAGCAGACAGAAAAAGGTTTTAAACATTCTAAAGATTTCAGAAGGCTTGATAGTCTCCTCTCTCTTTGTCTTTGGTGTGTCACACACTCTTATCCAAGGAAAATTCACCTCCCACTGATTTTTTTCAGAAGCTGCTTTATCAAGTTAGCAAACAGATATGACACTGTGCTATTTGGAGTACAGGCTTAAGAAGAGAACAAACAAAAACCAAACACCCCCAAAACTCCCAGAAGTCTACTTAATTCTGTATTTGGAGAAGTCAGAGCAGTAAATCAACATTCTGCTTCAGAACATCTACAGACCATTCCATAACCCAAGTTTATTCAAATTATTTACCGTCACAATTTCAAAGAGTAGAAACTATCATTAGTATTACAGTCAAAAAGGGAAAGAGAGATCTATGATCTTATTTCTTCTCACGACTTTTTTTGTTTCCTTAAAAATTGTTCAGAGAAATAACCTGATTTCCCCTTATTACTGCATAATTTAGGTTTATATACATCATGTATCATTAGAAAATACCTAGACATTCACAAAACCAATTCCTATAAACTTTTACATCTGTCACAACTACCTTCCATAATTCATCACTATTTATCTTTCTTGATAGTCAGTTAAAAAGCATTTTAACTAGTCTTTAAACCAAAATCAAGTTTTGCTCATTTGCTCATCACTTCTCTGGTTTTCTGGTTTTACTTCTCTCCCTCTTGTCTTGCTGTCTTTTTTTTCTTTTTTTTTTTTAAATCTTTAAGGCCTGACCAGAGATTTTGGAAATCACATTAACGAGTATCTTTCCTAAAAAGCACACATGATTTATTCAACACTGCATCTCTACAGCAATTCCATGCCATAAGTTGAGATCCAGTTGCAGCTGTTCTTCTGAGAGTTTCAGATGGCAGACAGCTCCAAACATGGGCAGGTAGCATTTCAAGCTGAGTGTGAGCTGCCTACAACAGAAATATCTCACATCCAGTCAGGAACTAATCCAGATCAAACTGATGCAACTCTTGAACCTCTTCCCACACAGCTGGCTTGCCAATTTCAATAAATTAATAAGAAGATATAGTTGCCAAAGGACGTTTTGAGACATGAAACAATATAATTCCCTTTTAATCATGCAGTAAAAGGGCACGTGCACTCCAAAGCTTTTGTGATGGATACAGCTGTATCAGTAATAAAACAGAGAAAAAACATTGTGTGAGTGCATCTTTCAAGCCTATGGGGAGCATAAGTGACAGAATTCTGTGTACATAACAAACGTGTGGATTCCCTGGGAAACAGACCTAAACAATACTTTACTCCAGACCCTTTCCTTTGAAAATTATGGAATTTCTTAACCATTCCAGCAAAATCATTGTGTTTGAAATTCATGGTGACCATTCCACGGCCAGGTTTTCACTACTTGTCAAGATAAAATTCTGGAATTCAATTGAATTCCAAGGAACACATGAACCAACAGAAGAAGCAAAATACTCCAGTTCTTCACCACAGATTGATTTTGAACGTCGTGTTCGGATTGTTTAGCTAAAAGCAGTCCAGGAGGGCCATGCTGTATCCTCACTCCTTGGGAGTACACAAGGTGATCTTGTTTGAACGGCTCGAAAGAGCAGACTGAAGCTCAAATCAATTAAGATGTTTATAGGAGAAGGCTTTATGACCCCGTGTTCTCTAATAAACAGTTTAATTCAGTTTAATAAATCCTCTGGAGTTTTATATAAAATATAATATTAAATAATGAGAAAACATATATTCTGCTTTTTTTCTTTTCTTTTCTTTTTTTTTTTAATTTTTGCTAAACAGATTGTTCCAGAAAACTACTGGAAGAAATGCATTCAAAATATTCTTTGGTTTTGTAAAAAAAATGAGCATGTCTCATTTAAACCATTTTCTACTGGGGGTACAATGAACAAAAATCCAGAGCCTGTATGAGAAAATGAACATGAAAAAAGTATGCATGTCCTGGCAGGACAGTGTGGAAAAGTGTACCACAAAGTCCCCTGTCATAACTTCACCTGGCCTGCAGTTCAGCCAAGAGATCTTCTGGCTATAACACTATGAAAGCTTCATTTTCTCTCTAACACTCAGGAGCATCACTGTAGTCATTTTACAGGGTCTGTAGAAAGAACTGAGGGAGGAAAGGACCAAAGGTAGAGATGGGGAACACAAACAGTAGAGAGTGATAAGACTGGTTTTCCCCAGAAAGCTGGTCTTTTGTGTGTGTCAGTGATATTTCTTAGTGAAAAAAATTCCAAAAGGAATGCAAGAAAAAAAATCAAAAATTCAATGATAAAACAAGGCATTTCACCATCACTGTGGTACAATGGGAAATATAAAAAGTTTGACTCACACCAAGATGCTCCAGGATGCAGTCATAAAATATAAAAGTACGCCAGGGGAGCAATGGCATTCTCAGGGCTAAAACACTCAGTGGTTTTATTCCAACATCTTTGAAAACAATGTGTTCCCTTATTATTTGTTCATCTTTCAACTCAGAGGAAAATGCTCAGATGGTGGTTTACCCATCAGTAACTCCACTTTGGAGCTACAACTACCAAAATCCTATTGGCACCAAGTATTTTACATTACTGTGGTTTTGACCATTTTCCTTACACTTTTGTTTTCTTATGGCAAAGGTTGTTTCAATAAAGATCAGGATTAAGGCATGATAAATTAATTCAGTTTGAAAGGGAAGTGGCTCAGCAGGTCTCTGACTGCTTCCTCCTGGATTTCAGAGCATCTATTCTGCTCCCTGTCCCCATCTACTGGCTCAAGGCACCACTTGTCCTGAGGATAAGCTGTCTTATTGCTGAAAACTGAGGAAAAGAAGGCATTAAGTGTCTCAGACCTTTCCTCGTCTCCCGCCCATGCCCAATAAAGAATGGAGATTCTCCTTGCCCCTCTTTTTGCCTTTAATGTATTTATTTTTTTATTATTTTTTTTTTTAATATTATCCATTACAGAAGAGGTCAGAGGAAGCTCTGAGTGTTCATCTTTCTAATTTTATTTTTGCATGACCTAAAAACATCCTTAAGTACTTCCTGAGGTGCCTTCCCCTTTTTCTAAAGATGATCCACCCTCTTTTATAACCTGGGTTCATGTGAAAATACCTGCTCAGCCAGGCCAGTCTTCTTGACCATCTCATCTTTTGGCATATAGGGACAAATAGAAATCTCTGTTCCTGAGATTTCTTTCTTAAAGTATGTCCAGCCTTCCTAAGCCCCCTTTGCTTTTAAGGGCTGCTTCCCAAGAGGCTTTCCAAAGCAGTATCCTTAATAGTCCAAAATCTGCCCTCCATAAATCCAGAGTAGCAGTTTTGTTTTGATGTTCCTCCTACTTCATCAAGTATAGAAAACTGCGAGTTCACCATTTTCTTCTAATCCAGCTGACATTAAATGTCTATTTAAGGTCCCCATGGAAGCTGTGTAAAGTAAAATTCCTTAGGAAAGCCCATCCCACACCAGAATATCCCATGAAAGCCGCATCTGAATATTCTCCTGTCAGATACCTGAACAGACACCAGGGTTTTTAATGTGCCACTTAAGGGCAATTGTTAGTATAGTCTGAGAACCTTTTCTTACCAAACACTTGGTCCTTAAATTGAATCAGATAAATGTATTGCAAAACTAAGGAACAATCCATTGTGCAAAAGATAAAGATTAAATATGGGGGGCTTTTTTCAATCTGAGAAGAATATTAAAGCAGCAATGCAACAGAATAAAAAAGAAATGGCATTAAAGTAATTTAGGAAGCCAGAAATGAGTAAAGACGAGCAGTTAAGATGCACTGGATTTGTCCTTCCAGGAACCAAATCTTTGAAAACTCTTCTCTTTATGACTGTTCCAATATCACACTTTTTTCTAGTGTACTACCTTCTGAAAATTCACCACTTGAATAGGTTTTTCCACAAGGCTTCTTATGGTGTTGTTTAACAAAATTCTATAGAAGTCTCCCTTAACAGCATCAGATTACCACTGGAGAAACCATGGAAGTACTATAATTTAAAAATAAATAAATAAATAAAGCAGTCATGCTTAAGTGAAATGTTTCTGAAAGAAAGGTGGTTATGTCATAGCAGAAAAGACACAGAGAGGCACAAATGATATCTTCTGGATGAGAGGAAATTAGTTTCACCCTGTACAGTGCTGTGTTTAAGTTCAGAAGTATGTGTAGTGTCCTCACTTGGTGTTAATTGGCTGTAGAACTGCATAGGTCCTATTAACCTGTAGCCAGTGACAACTGTGCTTATAATTTCTGCTTGCTCAGTTAGTGGGGTAAAAAAATCCCTTCAAAAATACTCTTCATTAAGTTCTCTGAAGTTTGTACCAGTGGAATTTTCCATTTCTACTTTTTGGTTTGGATAACAAGGCCAAAGTGAGCTCTGCTGAAGTACCCTGGCTAACTGGAAATGAACCTCTGATTTTGCCAGAGTTAACAGAACCAACTTCATGTGCACTGTAACAGCCTAAATTATTCCCCTCATTCATCTTGAGACTGAGTTGCCTGATTTTCTTTAAATTAAATTTTTCATTTCCAATTGCCAGTACCTAGGATTATTTTTACTCCAGACTGGGAGCCTGATCTACAGTTAGTAAATGGAAACCTTGCCAAGCAGCAACAGTAAGAACATGGTGAAGTGTCTGCCCTATGCTTATCTATACTGTATAAAACAATATCTCGTTTGTTCCACAGTGTTATAACAAACTGCATATATTTTCATTCACTAAACCTACCAGAAAAAGATCTGAATTTCATCTTCTCCTATAGAATACTCTGATTCAGGAATACCACGAGGCATGAACTTGCAAGTCACTCGGTTCTCCTTTCTCAGTGCTGCTCAGAGCTGCTTTCAAACAAATGGAATTTCTATTTGTTGGAAAAGTCTGAGAACCCTTCCACGGGGGCTCTATGAATAAAATTACATTTTGATTCTCTAGAAGGCTTAGAATAAGACATGGAGAAAAGAATGGGCAGGACCTACAGTGAAATGCTTTCTTCTGCTTTCAAACTCTTAAATATAGAAGAAGGAAGGGGATTCTTGTGTTTTGTACTTGTGAAATTAAAAAGGATAACTTATAAAACAACGGGGAACAAAATCATGAAGCCACAGACAGCTTGGCACTTGCAAAATTAAATTCACTTGTGTTGGTGCAGAGCCTGTCTCAGGCTAAAATGACTTGTCCCTGAGATATTACTCTCCACTGACCATGAGGGGAGCTTAGGCTGACTAACTTAGACTGAGCCATCTAATTTAGGGCAGGTAATGCTCATCTTGCCTAAGATGATCTGTGTGTTTAAATGCCCATCTGTTTCCTGCACGCACATACCCCATCACAGTTCTGCAGGCCAGAATATGAAATATTGTGTTATGATGGCTTCGGTCACAGGCTCTCATTTTCTACACACACCTGACCCACTGGATCTTTTGATGGCAAGAGTCTTTCACAGCCCTCTCTCAAAGTCAATGTTCAAGTTATCCCACATAACTTGGGATAGTCTTTAGAATATTCATTGTATTCCTGTCTCATATGCTAATTTAACCAAGGTATTTCTACAGTATCACTATGTTTCTGAATTGTTTCTGGGACCTATTGAACTGGATACATGCAGAATTGCAGAAAAGGACTATTTAACAACATCACAACTAAAACAGACATTATTTGGGCCAGATTCTACTTGACTCTACTTCCTGGATGAGCTGCTCATGAAACATTCTTTGAAATGCACTGTATGAATAAAATGTACACTATAATCCTTCCTTTTTTAAATTGTTCTTACAGAAAGAAGTATTTAAGCACGCCCTGGAGCTCCGCATACCATTTTCACCACTGATTTACATTCTCTATCGCAGGTGGAATGTTGTGGTTGCTCCCTTTTTGATTAACCCATTTTCTCCTGAACACTAAGGGCAAGTTATCTGTCTATTTATTCACAATTCAAGCCACTATTTAATGTTTCCCATTTGCTCTTGTGTTTTTTCTACCTGAGAAAAGCTACTTGTCAAGCCACTAGTTTTATTTGGCTATTAATGGGGGAGGTTTTTGGTTTCTTTTGCATCCAGACAAGTATTCAATCAAGCTCCTGCAAAAAGATTCCAAGCATAGATGTGAGCCCTCTCACTCTGTTCATCACACTTGGTCCAGGCACAGTACTTCTCCTGGAAGAGCTTCTGTGCCTAACTTCAGGGACATAATGAAAACATCCATAACTTTTCTGGCAGATTCCTTCTAGGTTGCACTAGTCTGAAATTTTGGGGAAAACACAGACGCGATCTGTCTTTTACTGCCCATCATAGCAATATTTGTTTTTTATCCCAGACCTTCTCTATTTCCTAACACACATCCACACATACTTTTGCTTGCAGATATATTTTAACTTTAAGTTACAAGACAAGAAGTCAAGAGATTCTTTCATTCATAGAGCTGAGAGGAACCAGTTTGTTTTCCCAACATAACCTTCTCCGAAAGACAGACCACCGATCATGAACCCAAGTTGTTGCTCAGGGTTATAGATTCCCTCTGAGTTACATTCTTCAGAAAGCATTCCACTTCTGGTTTAAAGACTTTAAGATGCAAAGAAAACCCTATAGTTTTTTGAAAATTCCACTCCATGTAGCTTTTAATGCACCACTTTAATGTCTGCCTAATGTCCATTGCCATAAAGTGATTATAGCTTCCCTTGAGCACAAATAGCATTAAGAGGCCAATTAATAATAGAAAAGGTTTTACAACATGCAATTAAATTACACCTTTACTAATAATTTGAGGTTCTCAACATACAATCCATATATATCAGATGCTAATATGAACGTATGCAAAAAACTCCCACTTTCTGCCCTTCTCTAGCTATATATATATATATGTATAGATGCATTTCTTCTCTTTTTTTTTTAAATATATATAGATGCATTTCATTTTTAGCTTTAAACCCCTGATATTCACAAAGATTTGAAATCTCTTCTACTTTCTCTTTATCCTTTTCTGTCTCTGAAAGTTCAGAACACAGATATGAAAACCATACCCATTAAGAATCCAAGGCAGAATGACATATTTCCTCACCAAACTCTAAACTGACATTGACATTTTTCCAGCAACTCTCATTGCCCTCACACTCCACACTAGCACACGTGACTGAGCCACGTGTACCAGCTCACTGCCTTTTGGAATTGTGCTCTTATACCACTGGCTTTTTCAATTCACAGTTCCATAAATCCAGCATTAAAAGGACGTTTAAGTGACCAAGGACAAAACACTCCCTGAAGAAAGAGGATTCATATCCTGAGACTTCCTTTGAGACAAGCATTCTAAAGACTGCATTTCTCAGCTTACTCATCTCTCAGACAGCACTGCATCCGCAGCATAATCCATATGATTATTTATTAAGTATTTAGAGATGTTATCCTCTGCCAAGTTAGCATTTGGGATACCAGTTCTTTTAGGGTGAATTTAAATAAGTCTGGCCTTCTTTGTGCCTCAGTCCTTCAGCTTTAAAATGGAAATTATTCTCTTTATCCTCTTCTAATTAGCAAGATACACAGTGATAAAACAATATCTCAGAAGTTACACAGAACTTCCTCTATTTCCTGAAAAAGAAATAAAGCTTTGACGCCTCATTAGTCTGATTCATCACCCTATTATGATTTTGTACAACACGTATTGCAATGAAATACACATTTTGAGATTAAAAACCAAGTGAATATTCAATGGCCAACGCACTTTAAGACGCAGCTTAAATTCCTTGTCAATGAAGGATTTACTGAAGACCACTTAACACTAGCAGAAGTCCTCCTGTAAACCTTTTATGGATCACCACCTTCAACTAGTGTCCCACTCCTCCAGCATCTCCTTGTAATAATCTACAGCCCAAATACATGTCTAACCCCAACAGAAGAAATATGAAAAGGCAGTAATCTCCCAGTTCAACTTCAGGCATTTATGGCTGTGCTCACACAACGTGTTCTCAGAAGTAAAGCAGAATCAGAAGCTCTCCCCACAGGCTCAGCCTCGTGCCACTGTTTGCTGTTCTCTCAATGCTGTCAATAGCTGCACTCTTTGAATTAATTCAGACTGTAAATAAGAAGCATAAAGTGAGATGGGATCACTGCTTCTTTTCCCAAAGAGTGTAAGAAACTTCTGGCCCAGTAAATGAAGTTTCTGAAAAGGTTTGTAAATCAGAGTTCTGGAGCCATGGGCTTTTACTATTATAGGCTGTTACATTTTAAACACATGGTTTTAAGGCAATACTTTCATACCATAAGAAAGGAAGTCCTCTAGCTGAGCAATTTCAAGCTACAGGAGGACTGATTTAGCTCTGGCAACTTCAGCCTCAAAAAGAAAGTTACTCAAGCCTCTTTAACGCTCTGTTTTGAGCAGACCTAGGCCTTAAGTGTTTTCTTGCAGTGGTGTTTGAACACTGTTGTTGTCGTTGTTATAGAAACTTTTAGATATTTATGGCTGGTTATGAGATATTTGTAGTTGAAGGATGGCTCGTTGTAGCTGCATACAGAAGAGTTTGTAAATTCTCAGTTACTAACAGCTCAGATTATAAGAAACCTCCACCTGACATCATTTACTTGCTCTTCCTACAGCTGTTGATGGCCTAAGTGAAAAGTGTGAACCCTGAAAACCAGTTTTATGTGCTGAGGCCTGAGCACTGCATAAGGACTGTGCTGTATGACAGAACTGCAGGAGCACAGCTGCTCCTTCCCACTGATGCAGCACCCCTGGGGACCTCATCTGACTGAGGGGAATTTATGGAGGCTGTCAGTCACCTCTGAAGTCTGCTGGCCACCTTCCCTAATTCTTCCAACCTCCCAGTTATCACAGGGTCTTTTTTGTTCCTTTAGTAATCAGATTTATACCACAGCATTTGTTTCCTAAACTTTGAACTACACCTGTGGACAGCCAAATTATTCTCCCACCTGCAGTCCCTGATCCTGGATTTGAAATGGAGAGCACATTTGTAGGAGTCTCCATTTGCTTCTTGGTGATGACAATACAGAAAAGGGTGAAATCAGGTAAGAATATTCAGAAATTAAACGAAAGCATAAGATGCCTTGTTCATAGTTATTCAAAGCCTTGAGGCCATTTTTGAGCAATTTTTCTGCAATCATTCGGTGATTACATTTTTGGACCTCTGTGGTTGTCATTCATTTACATACTTAACTGCATATTAGTGATGGAAGAAATCTACCCTATTACATATTCATCTTTGGTGAGCTTATCCTCATGAAATAGAAATTATTTTAGAGATAAGAACAACCATAAGAGAATTCTGATGGTTTTGGTTTATCCCCTTAGGCATGAAAAACACTGAAAATGCTCAGCGCTACTCTATATGCTGTGTGGGGAAAGAATGCAGAAGGAATTTTCCATGTGACCCTGGGAACAAAGCCACAAGTCACGTGCTCTTGAACATGTAGAGCGAAGATATTTTTGAATAATCAAGTCCATTAATGTTC
Source organism: Bombycilla garrulus (assembly GCA_013400315.1). Taxonomy (NCBI): domain Eukaryota; kingdom Metazoa; phylum Chordata; class Aves; order Passeriformes; family Bombycillidae; genus Bombycilla; species Bombycilla garrulus. The sequence continues at coordinate 245,605 of VXBU01017008.1, read as the reverse complement.
ATACAGCAATAGCCTCAGTCATAGCTCCAGTCCTGAAAGATCTGAGTAAAACCTTAAAGTATATTTGAAATTCAGGAAGAGCTCCTGAAAGCTGTAGGGATTTTTTTTTTTTTCCTGGTACTTTGAAGGTGGGGAAATGCCTTTTGACAGTAACTCATTTTTCAGACAAAAGCTATCTTCATTACTATTTGCCCAGCAGTGTTGTAAGGCAGCTTACAACAATACAAAGGACCTGTTCTCATGTACAAACTCCTTAAGTAAAATTCAGATAGAGGGGGAGTCAGTGTAGCCTCACAAGAGTCAGCTGTCTCCCTTACTGACAGCCAGAGACTTCAGCTCTCGAAAGCCTGTGGCTAACACTGCTGTTTTACTTTATTTTTACAAGCATAACAATGTGGGAGATGATGCTGCCGAAGAATAGTGTTTAATTCCTTTTTTCATTAAGTCCTGCCTAACTGAGGCAAGACCAGCTGCTTTGGGATAAGCCAGGAGCAAATAAAAGCTGCTCTGGGTGAAACTTTGAATAGCACTTTATCCACACTTTCACAGCAATCCAACCAGCTTCTATCAAGTGAGACAGCTTCAAGTTTTCCTCCTTAACCTGCATACAAGGAACAAACAGCTATGGAAAACCTAGACATCTGTTCTGGCTGAAGGGAGATACCAAATTCACTTATCCCTTGAGTTTCAAAGACCCAGTGCTTTTGTTTATCTCCTCCAGTGTCTCAGAAGAGTTTGTCTGGTGGTCTACCCATTTATGGACCCATCAGCTACATCCTTGCACAGCTCTCCAATCTTTATTAACTCCATGCACCATCCTCTGACCTTCCCCCTAACAACTGTGTGTAAAAGGAAGCTACCACACGACACTGAGCTGGCAGAACTGCAACAGTAATGTTCTGTTTTCCTCTTGTAAGGGAATTCTCTGCAATTAAGGAGAGCTCTCCACATCTTCTTCATTGCCTTTCACAATTTCTAGAGGCATAACAGTTTATGTGATTGGATGCCTCATCCATTTTTATACATGATGACAGAAAGATTCTTCCCTTTACAGCAATATATATATAATTAAGCAGTTCTGGATTTAGCTATAGAAAAAAATAATGGATGGGTGCCCACACCCATTTTCATGATTTGTCCATGCTCCAAAATGGCCCAGTAGGACTGACTGAACAAATATGACACCAGCCATTACTTGGCAGTTGGGGTTGACCAGGACAAATCAAGTGAAACATCTTTCCATTTCACTGCAATTAAAATCTGCTGGAACCAGAATCAGTGCTGTATTAATAAATCCAAATCATTACTGTTGTGGTATTGGAACAGATAGCTTCCAGAAGAGGAAATGGGAAGGTAGCCATCAACCTCAAGATGACAAGAGAAGAAATAATTTTTTTCTGTAGAATCCTTATGAGGACACTGAAACAGTGCTCTGTCACAAGAAGATCTGCCAATAGGGAAATTAAAAAAAAAAAAAAAAAAAGTGAGGGCAAGAGAAAAGGGGAAGTTTCATGAGCCTTGCCATCAGATTCAAAACATCTTCCATTTTCCTAAACTAAGAGCAAGTGATGATTTTCTGTACAGGAAAATTAATTTTTCCTCCCCCACAAATATAAAGTGCAATTCCCTGTTTAGTGACACTTCTTATTAATGCTTTTTTAAGGATACTTTGGAAAGAGATTGTGAGAAAGGAACAGTAGACATTGCAGACATGAATGATATATGTGTTGCAAATAGCTTAAAATCTAAAAATTTGAAGGTAGAATAACTACACACAACCTAACTGATAAATTATGTAACTATTTAAAGCCATTGATTAACCAATTATTGATAATTTATTAAACCCTAAAGTACCTCAAGAGAGCGACTGCCACACAAATCTTAAGTAGAAAAAGACAGGTACCAAAAGAGAGGAAAAAGGACAACAGCTAATCTATAGAGTCTGTTGGAAATTCATAAGACCTGTGTGTTGGCAGGCTGTCAACGGGAGAGAAGGGAGGAAGGGTAAGGGCCAAATTCCTGAAATGAGAAGCTTTCTAGTAGGAAATCCCTACAGCCTCCCATGGAAATATTTACCTGAGGAACAAACAGCCAGTGGTATGCCCCACATCTTAGTATGGGGTGAGAGGCCGTGTCTTAGCTAACAGGTCCCAGACATGGTAGGATTTAGAGTTAATCACCAACAGCTTGAGTTGCACCTGGATGAGGACAAGAGACTAGAGCAGAAACATGAGCACAAGCATTATCCTGGCCCAGAAGCTCACCTCACAGATGGGAGTGCTCTGTAATAGCTGTAAATTCCTCAGAGATTGGCTTTAATTAGAGCCTAACCTTGCCATGAGGGGGATGGAGAGTCATCACCCACCCAGCAGGAGTGATCCCAGTCTCCTGCCTGGCTGTAGATGATGAAAGGCACTACTGCTACCCCAGATTGCAAGGCTAGTGATAGACTTGAAAGACAAAGCTGCAAAACTTCATCATGGTGAGAAGAATGATTATGACATAAGAGGGATGAGAATTCTTACAATCAGGCTGAGCTGGCCTACCCTAATTCCTCTCTGGCAAAGCACCACAGGCATTTAAACTCTTTCCTCATTCATGGTCACAGGACTTTATCATTCAATATAAAGACTACGGCAATGCAAGAGCCACATCTTATGGACACTTAGGTTATATCTATACTACAAAACCCCTCAGCAATACTTTTGTTTCCACTTCTGCATCCTAATTGAAACCCAGCTACATCAAGGGCAGGTTCATTCATGCACCAGAGCTGTCCTCCTTGTCCTGGCTTCAAGGGAACCTCAGGTGCAAAGCCCATGAAGGAGACAGCCCTGCCCCTCAGCAGGCACCCTCTCTGAATGGCAGCCATGAGAGCACCAGAAATCCTCCCCTGGCTTCCCTCAGCCTGCTGCTGTGGACACAGCTGGCTCCACCAGTGCTTCCCCACAGCTAGAAGTGGTTTTGTTACTATAGGACATACAAAGTGATTTCACAGTCTGCATTTCTGAAGCCCATGGAATACCACAGTAAGAGATTTAGGCATAAAACCAAATCTAAATACCAAATGCACAAAGTATTTGCTCTTTAACTCAGGGCATGTTATGCTGGACCCAGCCCTGTACCCTCCAAGGTGCTGCATCAACTTCCATTCCCAGTAGGGATGAATCACACTCCACCTCTGCACATTCTTCAAATGTCTCTCCAAGCAAACAAAGCAGCACTGCTGGTTTATCGATGTTGAATCACAGACAATTCAATCTCAGCTGGATCCTTACTTGGTCACAAAGTAATGGCCAAATTTAACCCTGGGCACAAAAACTCAATTTAGTATAACTGTGAGATCATAATTTTATTTAGGAAAAACACTACAAGTGAAGAACTTCTGTTAGGAAAATAAGTCAAAAATCAAAATATTTGTTTAATGACTCTGTAGTTTAAAATCTTCCTCAGCGTTTCCTGGAAAGTCTACATGGAAAAAAAGGAAACAAACAAGGAAAAGGCTATCAACTGCAGGGGGTGGGGGGGAGATACAAAAAAAACCAAACTGTAAGAGGAGCTTCATGAAAATACGGAAAGGACAACCTCTAGAAAGCTGAGTCACTGCTCAACTATAATGTGTATAATGTGTACTTGAACAAATGGAACTCTTCGCCTACTTCTCATATATACAGATTATATGAAAACAAAAAGAAATCTCTAGGTACCTTACAGATATAAATGACACACCTTGAGTAAAAAAACAATAAAATGAGAAGGCAACTTAGGGCTTCAATGCAGGGCAGGTCCAGAAGAGAATCACTAAAATGGAAACTGCCTCTCAGTTACCATTAGTAGGACTGGAACTGGATCTTCCCAAGGTGCCTCTCACATTAATATGGAGCACTGAGGTAGCTGAGTCCTGGACACAAGTTTATCTCTGCACCAGGGATGGCTGGCTCCAGCAGAAGGGTGAAGCAGAGCTGTGGGGGTAATTTTTTAAACTTCTGCAGACAGCTTAGTCTGCATGTTTACCATTAATTACTTTAGTTATAAGACAAGCCCACTTTGATTTCTCTTGGAAACTTACCATTTCTGCTTTCTCCCTACTGTTTTCCTGGGAGAAAGCAACTTATTTCATATTAAGAATGTACGGAGTTGCTCAATTTGCAAGGGAAATGTGTTGGAACCCAAGAGCTTCAGAAGAATGTAGGAGGAAGAAGAAAACCTTTGCACTTAGTCTATCACAATGTAAATAACCTAAAAAAGGAAGGGCTTGTCCAAATCAAGTGAAGGCTCAAATACACTGCAGAGAAAATGGAGAAACAGGCAAAAAGTCTGCATACTTGGAGAGAGAGATGCTTTGAGCACATTTCTGAGACTTTGTCACAGCACTGTCAGACAGTTACCCTGCAAATCCAAATTTACCGAGAGCACTTAAGGTCCCATGCTCTGCCAGGTAATTGCATTCTACCCATCACAAGACCCATAGCTGCTTCAACAGCAAGCATTTCAGCTAATTAGGGGGTCACGCCCTAATAAACTAAAAATGAAAGGTTTTTGCATTATTTCCAAACATTTCCAAGCACAAACCTTTCATAAAGGTAACTTGTGACTGCTCTATGTTGTGTTCTCCAGTAAGAATGTGTCCTCACTCCAGTCAGAGCTATTAAGGAAAAAAAAAACACCAAAAACAATAGTTTGAATTTAAATTTATCATTTTGCATGAAGAGATGGGATTTTTGGTTTTGTTTTGGTTCTTTTTGGTTTTTTCCTTTCAAACTGTTACAAGTTTTCTGGGGAGCAAACTAAGGAGCAAAGAACAGAAGGCAGCTTTGCTGTGTATCGCTGCCATCTAGTGACCTGTCTCTGAGAACGGGACTCCAACAGCAGTGTCATCGTGTCAGTACTGTCCCGGTTACACTCTTTACTTCAGCTTTAGCAGAATGTTAAAAGATTACTTCAGTTCACAGCTCCTATTGCACTGTATAGGTCTTCAAAGCAGAGAATAAATTTCAGTTAATGGTGGTGACATGTGTGTGATCATATCACAGTAATGGAACATTTATTCACTTTGCATAATTGCTATACCTATAAATCGCCCATTGGAAAATGGTCCTTTTAAAGAAAGAGAGAGAGAGAGAGGTTTTTTCTGTGAAGGCAAAGTTGATGCAGAAGATAATCAGTTTTATTATTAAAACAAAATTAACATCCACAGACTTCATCACTTGCCTATGACATTGCATTAAATGAGCTTCAGTCGCACGCACAAGAGCAGACATTAGGGTCATGTGTTTCTTTCAGCTGCTTGTGATAAACTCTCCATGAAGACTCAATTTTGAAAGGCTTCTGGCAATGACAGTGATTTAGGAAATGCAAGGGGAAGTTGTGCCACAGTATGATTAAGAGTGGATCTGTCTGAGCTTCTTGGGAGAGGTCCCACAAAACATCACAGTGACACTACTGGCTCCTCTGAGTACCCAGGCTAACTCAGCTGAGTCAGCCCTCCCTGTCCCAGAACTGAGGGTGCAGGTCCAAATTAACAAGGATTTGAGAGACCCTCATATTTCAGAGGCAGCTCTGTGAGTAAAAGGTAGATGTGGGAGAATGGGCAGAACCCAAGAATCAGGCTGATAATGGATAAGAGCAATAAATATAATAGCCACAGCCTAATACCATAGCCCAGACTGTATGTTCATTTCTTTTATGCTCTAGACTTCTGGGAGGTATCACACAGTCCCGCATGTGGCTGAAAGTAATTTACAAGCCCATGGTAAGGGCCAAAATCAAGTAAACCTATATCAGAGTGCTCCTAACAGGGAAACTCATAAAGGTATATTGGAAAAAAAAAAAAAAAAAGCTATTCAGCAAATTACACAGCCCATTCTCTAAGGAGGTCATAGAAGTCAAATAAATTTCATAGGTCCTTCCTATGCAATAATTTAGATGCAGTTAATATGCCCCAGAATACCAATACAACCAGCACCAGAATACCAATACAGAATACCAATAACAGCTAGATGTAGAGGTGATTCCCATTTTATCAATAGGATCCTTATGAGATGTAGGCTCCTTCTTCAAGATCCACCCCATGCCAACAACCCAGAACATCAACGCTGTACATAAACCTACCTCAGTGCAATCATCCCTTTCAGACTGCTGACTGAGCAATATGAAGCTAGAAAATGTCTTTGGGAGATACTCAACCCACCTCAAGCCAAAACTAACTTCAGACTTGCTGGGAGAAGGAAAAGGCTGCCCTCCCCCAGCCAGGAGAGGTTTTTGTATGAAGTATGATAGCATCGTGTTTCCTCTGAATAATAACTTACTTCATCTTAATGCTTGTTTCTTCCTTGCCTGGGGTTCATCATTCCAGTAACACAATGATGGTTTTTGTTCTACATATCCAGGACCAGGCAGAGATTTCTGATGCTTCACTACACAGGATGCAAGCAGATCAAAAATTAGTTTAACAAAACACATAATTGGCTAATTGACTATATCCCCTTCCCGTAACATGGATTTTACTACAATTTCAACTGGGGTGGCTTTTCAATGGACTTGAGACAATATCGTTTAAATACACAAGATGAAAATATTGCCACACAACCTAACACAAACAAGTCAAGCTCACTTGTTGAAAAATATCCACGCACAGTAGTGGAGCATGAAAGTCTAAAGGCCTTATAGAATCAGCTGATGAGTGCTCCATTGTTCCAGATTTAGAAAGAACCAGATTTCCTTTAAGGTCCACCTACACAACAAATATTCAGAGCAGTCATACTGGGGAGTGCTGCTGATCCCACTGCTTCAATAACCAGCTGAGAAAAAATTACTTTCGGAAATCACATAGTTCATAAAGGAGAGTTCTTTAGTTAAAAAGTCTGCATTGTTTAAAAAGTCAGTAATGTGATTGATCCAGCTGGACAAAAAGCCTGAGAAAAATCAAACAAGATTTGGCCTGAAGATCTAAAACATTTAGGATTTCTCAGCTTTTATTTGTAAGTGTTAAAACCGTTTTCTCGGCACATTCGGAAATTCTGCTTATACAAATACGTTAGGTTTTAAGGAATACTTTTCAGTTATTCTACTTATAAAAACATCACCTCCTCCCTGTCCCCTCAGTGATTTCCAGAGAGCGGCTACAGCTTGTTTCCTCCAAACTACCATCATCTTCCACCCCCGCCTACCACCCATTAGGAGCCTGATACAGATATCAAATATGGGGCATAATGGGCATTAAAGGAAGACCTCCCAGCTGTGTCCTGACAGTTTCATTGCATAATGGTGACCTTTGCATGTCTTATTCACCAAATAAAAAAGACAAAACTATACAATTCCAAGCCGCAGATTAAAAATTAAAAAAAAGTCCTATGATACATTTGGGGGGCAGGTTGGGGGGTCTTCATTTACTTGCATATATAGATGGTCTTATAAGGCTTGCCTTGGTGCTTCCTAGATGTGTAATATTTTATTTCTTAACAGTCATTCTTGCTTTCTTTCTTGCTGAAAAGTGATAGTTCACTTTGAAAGCAGAGATTTATACTGCAGACTCTTCATTTAAACCTTATGTAAAGAAATAAAATCTTTATGTCCACACATATTTGAGCTCCTACCTTCATACATTTATAGTGTGTTACATTTCCCAGCTCTCCCATATTTAATGTTTTACAGTCTGTTCTCCAGATTCAGGTAGTAAAAGGCTCGAAGGCCAGAAAGCAGGCAGCAGCTCACCATTTAATTAGAAAAGAATCAACACAGGGTTCTCCAAACCTCACAGTTGCACTGAGGTACTAGCAAGACCTCTCACTAGACTAAGAGCAATCTGACCTATGACTTCTACCAAAATATTTTAATTTAGAGAGTTTTAAAGTGCTTTAAGTGAATCCTTGTTGGACCCTGTATTGTCTCATCAGTATTTAGAAATAGCACTGGAGGGGAAAAGAAAGAACAGGAAAGGGAAAGAACTATACACTAAATAGAAAAAAGTCTGGATAAGCAGAAATAACTATTCCTCCATTTCAAGAAGGCTTCACCCCCACTCCATTTGGTTATGCATCTCCCAGCCAAGATGTGTGACATTTTCTGCAGGTGGCAGCACAGTTGTATTGGTATTTAGCTTGCATCTGACAAGCCTGTGCATTTGGAAGAATCACAGAATATGGAGTCCAACCCTTAGTCCTGCATAGGCATGCCCAAGACTCACCCTGTGCCTGAGAGCATCGTCCAAACATTTCTCGAGCTCTGTGAGCTTGATGTTGAGACCATTTCCCTGGGGAGCCTGTGTCAGTGCCCAGCCACCCTCTGGGGAAGAAACTTTTCCTTATACACAACCTAAAACTCCCTGTTTCACTTCATGTCATTTCCTTGAGTCCTGTCCCTGTTTATGAGACTGAAGAGAACTGTACCTGCTCCTCTGCTTCTCCCACAAGGAAGTTGTAACTACATGGAGGTTTCCCCTCAGCCTCCTCTTCTCCAGGCTGAACAAAGTGCCCTCAGCCACACCTCATACAGCTTCTTTTCCAGATCCTCCACCATCCTCATGGCTCTCCTTTGATGGTCTCTAATTGCTTCATGTCTTTATTACATTGTGGTGCCCAAAACTGCACACAGGACTCAAGGTGGGACCTCTCCAGTGAGGAATTTGCTGATAAGAGGGAGTCATCAAAAAGAACTTATTAATTATATTTCACACTCTGGGGAGTCTGACCACATCCTTTATATCCTTCCCACTTTCACTCTCCATGTGCTTCACTCTTTTTTCTTCCCCACTTCACACTATATTTCCTAAAATGTGAAACAGCATAGGAAAATGTCATCAGCTGGGGATCTCAGGAAGATTACATGACACCTTGTCCTTCCTCCAAAGGAGGACCAAATATCACTTTGCAACATATTTCAGATGTTTGTTTAATCCAGAAGCATCCTCCATCCCAAAACAACCTCCAAGGCTCCACACAGTCCCCTGAGGGTAAACCATACTGGCACTTCCTCCACCTTATTAGATCCATGGCAGGAATTTCCTCCAACATGTCCATTAATAGCTCCTGAAATGACTGCCTTGCAGGTTCCCCAGAGCTCCCCGGGGCACACAGTGAAAAAAAATTGGGAAAATGGGCACCACAGCTTGGGTCCTGCCCATAAGTTAATGGCTCAGAAAGTAGGTAGGCAAGTGCTGACAAAAAAGTTTTGCCTAGCCCACAGCCTGCAAGTAACTCCTTTAAGTACCTTGCTAAAGCTTTCCTTTAGTTTTCCCAGGTAGATCATCCTTTCCAGACCTGCTTACAGCTGCTGCATCCTCCCAACCCTCTCTCTCATTCTCCCCTTTACCTCTTTTCCTTTTATTCCACCCTCCCCTTTCCCCCCCCCATTAGATCATTAACACGTGACAAATTAGGTCATTAACACATGTTGCCAAGCAACACTACTGCTGATGACCATGGCAATGCCTGCTCACAAGTTATTTTTTCAAATACTTCTGAGGACAAGGTTCCTCCTCTGCCACAGCATGACAATAGTGACTGCGGCTCAGCCTCCAATCTGCTCTAGCTCACTGGAACAGTATGCAGGTCTATGTGTCAGGTTTAGGCATTGCTTTAACATTACACCACATGGCTTGTGTGAACTCCTCGAGTTCCCACAGAAATCCAAGCATAAAGCTGGGATGAAATTCCAAACAATCGAGATTCCAGGTGTGACCAGTAGTAGCAGCTGTGTGCAAACATCATCTCTGATGTTCTTCATGGTGCACAGCACAGGCCAGAGGTTTTGCTGTCCCAAGGCTGCGAGAATGATAGGAACAGGACAGCTCACTCCCTAACCCTTCATCCAAGGCTCCTTTGTACAGGAAACCAGGGGACAGAGACCATTGGGAAAAAGGAGCTGCTGTCCACCAGGAAGTGGGGTGTTCCAGGGACCCTCATTTTAGATATTATCAGCCAGGATCTCCATTAATGCCATCAGTATAACACAAAGTTTAGGAGGTAAAATACCAAAACCCACCAATATCTTGAAGTGTGACTCAAGCCTCTGCTCAGGTGCCTCTTGGCCAGAACACAATACCCTGCTCTCGGTGCCTAGCATCTTATAGAGAGAATGATATCTTGTTTCCAAGCAGCTATTTCAGGGTAGAGGGATTTATCCTGCATGGATTTATCCTGACATAAATCCTTGCCTCTGATTGTAATAAAAGCTCTCTATGACAACTTTTCACCAAGCAAACTTCTGTCAGAAGTCTTTCAGAATTACAAGCCTCCTTTCCCATGACCTGCCTCAACAAGAGGGAATGGAGGAGAACAGAATTCCTTTTGCTGCAGGCAAACTGGCTTTGTGTGTTCCATGTATTTTCGCTTTGGGTTTCTTCACAAAATTCAAAAAAGTTTTCATGTAAATGCTTATAGGTTTGGAGGCAACAGCATACAGTGGCTGCCTGAGGCAGGTCAGCTGTGGATTTGAGGAGCTGCAAGGAAAATGTTTCCTCTTAACTGGAACCCACACTGACTCCTGTGTATTGAAAAGCATTACAGAGACACAAGAGGCCACTGAATCCAGCAGAGATGCTGCCTAAGCAGTACAGGGAAGAGATAGATTCTGGCAGGTTTCACTAAAATCAGGGAGCAAGTTGTGCTCCTTTCTCCGAAGAGAGAAGTGCAGCACACGTCCCTGCCTGGCAGGCTGTGAAGTGAAACCCTTATCTTGGAAAGCACAGATACTCCTGGGAATCTGATGTGGAAAATCCCTCCATCAAACCAATCCCTTTGAGTTTTGAAGGAGTCTCAAACCTCGCTGGTCTGTCACAAATGATGCTTAGCTATTGCTAAGGCTTTTCTAGAAGGATGCAGAAAGGCAGCTGTATGATTTTGGCAACAATCAGTGAACCACCACAAAAGGCTGCCTTTTTTAAATGGAGTTAATGTATATGAATATTGTCACTGCTGCTCTTTTCCAAAAGCTCAATTTGCAACAGTGGCTCAATCTTAGCCCAAAAAACAAGGAAAAAGGAACATGTAAATGTGTTTCATGTGATGAACTCACCCACCACATGAAATCTCCCCTCCACATGAAACCTCCCCTCCACATGACAAGCTGTCTGAGACATCCTGCTATGTATACACAATAAAAATTGTGGGAAACTGGGACTCAGAGAGTGCTTACTTAGTTTACAAACTTGGAAACTTTGTCTTTATTCAGCTGAGGTTTTACACAGACTAATGTATCCTCCCCTCCAGACACAGACTTACATATATTCCTCTGTATAAATTTCTACGAGCTCCAATTACAATATGTAACTACACATGCTGGAATAACCAACGCAAAAGTTTCACAGAGTACAACTACTGTGTGCTACAGTGAGTAAAACTAGATACTTACAATCAAGAAATGCCAGATCTGCAAAGCCAAAAAGGAAAATCATCTTCACAAGACATTAGTTCACAAACTTAGACAAAAGAGAAATAGAATATTTTCGTCATGCAGGACAAAGGTGCTCAGCTGAGGCATACAGGCAAGCAGCAGTGCATGTTGCTGGGAAATTCTGATTAAAAGTACATTTTGACCCCAGAAGAGCAGATGAAAATATATTACTTTCTAAGAGAAAACAAGCTTTATGTTCCCTGTAGCTTTTACCAGCAAGTATTTGATTTAGCAATAAACATATATATGTTCAGACCCCACACTATTAAGAACATTACCAAAACATTTATAATGTCATTTATAATATCATATTATGACTATATTATAGATTATAATATCATATGACAGCCCTAAAACTTCCTTTCTATCCCATTACACATTACAGGAATCCACAAAGCTACAGCTTAAAGGTAGTGGGCCAAAACCCACTGTCACTGATTTCTGAATCTGCTCTGACAAAACCTAACACAGTATTGCCCCACAGTTCAAAGGGACAACTCATGCCTCTCTTGCTTAGTTTGTCCCTGAGGTCCCTATAAAACAGCAACTATACTGACTCAGAAACCTGAAATTCATATACAGAGACCACCAAAACAACTGCCTCCCCCCGAAATCAGTGTTTTCCCTTGATTTTCAAGAAAAGCAGGCCTTCCAGCCACAGCCTTTAGGTTCATATGGAAAAAAAAAAACATTTAGAATTTCATTAGCAAGATTAAAGCATAAATCCTTTAAAATACGTTATTAAGTAATCCTTAGGAATAAATAATTTACTAGAATTCTAAAATAATTACTGTAAAATTCCATAGAATTAGAAAGCAAACATCTGTTCTAAATAACTTTATAATTGACATCTAGAACTAGAGAAGCAGAATATCTTTTCTTTTTCTTTTTTATAGGCTGGTAGAAAGATTATCATATTCTATTAAATGCCATAGTACTTTTTCCATGCAGGAGTCTTATTCTTTTCTCTCTCTGATTGTGTCTTACTTGAGGAGGGGAATGTGTTCTGCAGCCAAGTCTCCGTTATTTGCTTTGGACAGTCAGTTTTGCAGCTGAGCCCATAAGCTTTCTCTACATTAATTATAAAGCATGTCTGACTGTTTTGGTGGTGGGTGGACAATTACAGATGTCAAAACTTTTCTTCCAGTTAATAAGAAAACTGCAAGGATAGCAAACCTGTTATATGAACCTCCAAATTAAATACCCAACATCATATCAATTCTTCATCTGAAATACCCTGCTGGGCAGCACACATGGAAATTACCTTATTTGAAAGAAAGAGCTGCTCAGCAGGGTAAATATTAACACTATCTGGCATGAAAATCTTGCTTTGGCATAAGTTTTAGGTCAAGAAAGTGTAAACAATGACAGAAGAAAACTACCCAGCTGAATGCATTATGCTAGTTAAAGAAAGTAAAAGGTGAAAACTCCTTCCAAGACCTTTTGTTTTTCAGACATCTTGTGAATTAGCTGAACCAGATTCCATTTCATTCCATTTCTTTCAAATATTATCTTAAGTATAATTTAAAAAGCATCAACCTAACTCAAAGTATAGTTTTATTTCAGATATGCACCCACCAAACTAAAGACTCCCAACACATTAAAATGCTCATGGGGTCGCTTGCCTGATGTCCTCCCCACTAACTTGCAGTCAGCTTTTCCAAAATTTAATCTTTCTATTAGAGCAATAATAGTTCTGTAAACAAAAAGCATTTTATGATTGTTTCTGAATGTATCAAGATGTGTTTGGCACTGCAGTCTGCAAAAGAGAATTTCCTGTTTACAAGCTCATTTTCTGTCCTGAATTTTAATGCATACTTGAGCAAAACCCTTCCACACGACTCCTCATCTTATTTCAAATGAGAAAATATTTTGATGAGCATTTTTCTTTAAGTTAACTGTACTTATTGCAACAGTTTGACCTCTTTTCTTAAAAGAAAAAAGAAACAAAAGAAAAAGTATTGACAAATTATTACAAAATATGAATATTACAACATAATATATGAATCTAAACAACTTTATAGATCTGAGAAGTCCTGTTTGGTTCAATGAGGCAACTCTACCACATTGTCAGCCATGTGTAAACGCAGCCAAAGCCTTTGTTTGTCAGGTTTTTCTCAACAGCTGTTAAGCACCAGTCATATAAGTCTGACTTTTTGTTGTACTTATAATAATCCATACATTATTTTAGACAAAAAACTCATAGAATTATGCAGAGACATTAATTTACTTCATTTTCCCATTTCAAGATATCAAAAAATAGTCCTTTTCTTCCTTACTTTTTATTTCCCATATCCTCATGAAAGAACATGCATTAGTTGTGCTCTCACTGCACAATCATACAAGTTCAAAGTTAAAATGTGTTACATTCATGAACCCAACTATTTATGCAGTGAAGGAAAGGAGCCAAAGTAACCAGGATAGAAATGAAGGTGAAATAAAGAAATTCAGGATGAAGAGCCTGATTGTATTGTCCATGCACCACTTAAAACACTGGACCTGGAGCTTTCCTGAGCGTCATGGCAGAACCTGGGCTCCACATCACCAATGTCCAGGGGCTGCTGGGTTAAGTCTGCCCAAATTCCCCGGTCATTTTCCTGAAACAAGTCTAACTTTGCCATCTTCAACTTAATTACTTCCGACTTACAGTAGAATAAAGGATTTATCAGGTTTAAAAGAACACCTGGATGTAAACCAGTCACATAACCCTTGTGACTAAAAGGCTGTCACATAACCCTTGGTCCCTGGTAACCTTTTGAGCATCATGCTAGAACCCAAAAGTGCTGCATACATTATTGAGGCCTAAAGCCAGCATATTCAGAGAAATGTTGTATTTACTTACATGCACACTATATCACCCGAAATAGTTACCAGGTACAGAGCCTGTTATTTTTCTAGTTATGAATTACTAGTCTTAGAAACCTGTTTCATACAACTCTTAATTTGCCAAATGGTGGTAACTTCTACTTAATATTCATATTCTAAAGTATAGAAGAGCCTCAGCTGTGTTGCAGAAAAAAAAGCCACTGAATTAATGTCTCAACTAAGTCATTTTCTATAAGAAAAAGGTTTTAGACAGCCTTTCAATAGTGCTTCTTATAAAAGTCCTTTTCTCAGAAAGGCAAACAATTTTTGTCTGTGCAAAATAATAAACCTGCTGGGATGAGGCTGCATAAGGAACAGTAAAGTCAATCACAGCACAGTAGGGCAGTGTCGCTATAGGACACGAAAGAACGCAGACACACACCGCAGCTCAGGTGATCAGAAGAGAAGAGAAGAGCGTTTATTTTTTCTGACTCCAGTATTTATAGTTTTCCAAAAGTGACAGTGGATTGGACGGTGGCAGTGCCACCTCTCCAAAGACACTGGACAGACAAACAGTCCATCAATTTTTCTCCTTCTCTATGAAGGAATGCAAAAATAGTGAGCTGTTTACAGAAAGTGTGTGAGAAAGTTCTTCACAAATATGTAAATATCAGAAGGCTTAGAAAGTCTTACAAAAATCAGGGTGACAGGGCAGGACAACTCAGATCTGTTAGGACCTGGTGGACTTCTCTTGCTTCCTCACCTCTGTGACTAAACCTAAGTCGTAGAAGTGCTATCCCCCTGATTATAAAATACTCAGCAACAAGACAGACATCATCAATAGATTTGAACTTGCTCCATGGGATAGATAACTCCACTAAGAAATACCTAAAGACTTGAAAACTGAAATCTGATGAAAAACCATGCAACATAGCTTCAGGCAGGACCAGTTGCTCAATACTTAGGGAATACAATCCTTAATAATTTAAATTAATTATTCAACAATGATGGATCTCCTTTAGGTCATCTACATCTCATCCCTATGTACCCTTCCATGGGGTGTGCTGGGAGTAATCTACTGTGGGAAGCACAGTTTAAAAACCATATGGAGGAAAGCAGAGCCACAGCCTGGGAATGGTAGGCAGAGCAAGCCAAATTAATATATTTTAAAATACACACATGTTTGGCAATCAGATTGCACATTAACATTTTCAGGTGCAATTTCTTTTGCTTTGCAAATACCTTGGTAACTAGAGTAAAACCTCATGAGCATCTCAGCTCAGGAAGTAGAGATGTGAGAACTGAGCTAATCCTCTAGTAACGTGCTCAGAGGCACAGAGGACTTAGCAAAAAGGGGAACCTTTGGCTATTGCTCTCCATCACTTTATTTGCATCAACATAAATTGAGGATCTTCACCACTTCTCTGCTGTCTTTTGCACAGCTACAGACCATCAGCATCTGACAACAGCTACAAAGTCAAGCAGGTCAAAGCCTAGCTTACATGAAATCAATCAGGATTTACAAAAGAGAAATGAAACTCACACTCCTCAAAGGGCTGATCTAACAGACATCCTTAATTTGTAAATATATAAAGCCACGTATCTAGTCAAGACGATGAAGCCTCTTGCAAAACATAGCTGTAACAACTGTTTTTCTTTAGGTTGATAAGCTGTGCTTTCACACAGGAATGTAATTGTCAGAGCACTTACTGCATGGGAGATCCGAGTAGTTTTCTTTTATATCTGCCACCACCCATGAGAATGATCTAACTACCAAACTGCTCAAAGGGCACTCTTCAGCCTTTCAGTTTAATCACTGCTGTATTTTCCTGTAAAATATAAGTCTCACTGATACAGGAAAAAAAAAAGGCATGCAAGAGACAATGCTTCTAAAGTCTAGTAGTTCTGTCACTTACTAAGAAAAGGACAGTTCGGTTCTAATTTCAAGACTATGCCAGTAATCCCCATCATTGCATAAAACATAGGAACACTACCTCCTACATTTTTTCTTCAAAAGAAAACAAATTTTTCTGTTCAGTTATTTAAAAGAAAAGGCATTTTCAGAAATACTCTCTGGATATGCACCCACACAAGTCACCTTCCTCCTGAGCAAGGTGTCTAAACCTCAGAAGGTGATTAGAACTGGACACAATCTCCTGTATTCTCGTCTTCTGCAATGTTTATTAACTATCTTGAGCATCTCCTCACTCAACACTTCCCCCTTTACTGCATACCTCCTCTAGGAGGCCAAGGCACTCAATATTTGGATTCTGGATTCCAGTTTGCAACCAGGTGCTCAAAGGTTAAAATCCTCACCTCTACAGCAGAAGTCCGCTACGTTATGCACCCTCCAGAAAATAAAACATGCACATTTTTAGCAGCCAGGGTCTGGAAGCAAGCTCTCTTCTACATTTCCATTTTCCATCTTTTTCTCCTGTCTGCTGTTCCCTACAGCTTCCCTCCTCTCCCAGTATTTTATCAGATGGGCAAGCAGCAGTTGCTCATCATTGTAGCTGTGCTGATGAGACAGGATATACTTATCTTGTGACTGCTTCCATCATGTGAAGCCAGGATTTCCTGCCTTCTCTTGGTGGAAGAATTCATTGGGAGTCCACATTCTTGCCAGATACTGGATTTTTTTTTTAAACCATGCATCCAGCAATTTAAAACTTCTAAACCATGAACTCTTGCCAAATGTAACTGAATTCACCAGCCAATTCAGAAGGTTTTGGACAATAACACAAAAATGTACATATGGACCAAGATTTTGACTTCTAGAGAATCAGGCTTAATGAGGAGATGAGGCTGGAGTAGAGAAAGAGAGGAATACGAATTAAGCAAATAGCTGGACATTTCTAAAGATGAGATTCACCCATCATTTACACTGCAACCCTTCTGAGCACATGCTCAAGAAGCCACCAATTCAGCATCCAGGTCTCTATACATAGACTGTCTGTGTGAGCAAACAGGGCTGGGGAGTGGGCCCAAGTCCAACAAATCCTCCTGGATGCTCAAATCCCAGCAGTGACCCCACTTTAGGCTGAGCACTCTGCAGGACAAGGCCATGAGGACAGGTACAAGCCCAAACAAGGAACACTTTCCCAGGGTACTTCGGATGCAGTCCCTCTCTTCAGTGAGGGTGACTTTGCTGTACTGATGCAAGCCAGAAAACAAATCCTGTAGAAGTAGCCAGAGAAACTGGGACACCATCATATGTTAATGTTGGTCCAGCTCATTGTTCACGAAGGGTGGATGGATAAGTAGGGGGAGTGTAGCTCTGTCCACCACCTGAGCCCTTTGTCTCTTCCCACATGAGCAGCTCTGGGCCTGCATTACTGTGAGGACAGACAGCATTCACAGTTCCAGGAACTCAGTGTTCCCAGATCCTGAACTGATGTACTCACGGTAAAATGTGCATTCAAAATAACCCTCTTAGACAATGATCTAATTTTTTTCCATAATACAGGGACTGCTAAATCCTCTTTTCCTTTTCAAACCTTCTGGGAAAAACTGAGATTCAAAACCCTGAAGACAACATTGACAGGCCCCATAAACAGCATTTTTTGTTACTCATAGGGGTTAAATCAGTGCTCAGTGACTTAGTCACAAACTGGGAGACAGGAGTAGTAACAGGAATTAGTCAGAGACCCTTAGCCCTGGACTTGAACCTTTTCCTCCCCATATTTGCACTGTTGGCAAAATATAGATTCAGAAACACACGTGCGCACAAAAATTTCCATAAATATCAGTACGTATATATAGACACCTATTAATACATTTACACAATAGGTATATTTGTATCTACCCAATTTCTTAAACATATGCTGAGTATAAATATCTAATTTCATACAAGTATTTCTATAACTTTATTTAGACATACATTCATACGCACATACACAGTACAGAGAGGATACATTAAATGGTTGGTGGGCAGTTCATGACATACATCCAGAAATATTTTGGCAAAAGTACTCTGAAGGTGGAACTGGAAAAGTGATCTGCTAGAAAAGTGCCCACAAGTGCTGGCCTCCTCTTTTGTTTCCCTGTGTAGCCTATGTCACACACACGTATGTACACACACAAAAACTCCCACAAAAGCCAATATGAGCTTTGATGCCAAAGCAGCCCTTTATAAGCATTTCAGCAAAAATAGAGCAGGTTTTGGGTAATTTGGTGAGTGACAGAATAACCACTCTAGCTAAAATGAAGAATTCTGTTTTAATTCTTCTTGGACTTTTATAAACAAAAACTTTCCCAGATTAAAATAGAACATGGAGTCAGGTAACCACATTCTCCAGCCCTCAGTCACATATTCAGAAATTAAAAGACTTGAAAAGAATGCACCTTATTTCAAGACTTTCCTGCTTTGTTTGACAGTACCCATTTTTTAAAGCTGACCTTTCCTTTATGCTTCTATTTCCAGATTGGCTGGAAATAGTCTTCCAGATACTATTTCCAATATACTTCATGTTTTACAGAGATGAATTCAGGACCATATTGCTCTTCTGGAAGTTTCTGTCTCTTAAATACTATCTACCCTGCTACCAGGTTAGCATTGGAAATACTTCCTTTTCCTTTCGTCACACACGGCTTTGTATCCTGTAGCACACTTGCTTCAAGGACACCGAAACCAATTCCCTTCCCTTCAGGTAAATGTCTAGCTTAAAAATTTGGGTCCACTGCTATAAGGTCTGTTCTCCTCTCTTCATACACCCTGGACTCCAATTGTCATACTCCCAGCAGCATTGGTATTTAAAGCCTTACCATTAACGCCAGTGATAGTATTAACCATTAATATTAATATTAATACCTCTGGCTTCATTCTTACTTGAGCCCACCATGCTATTATTCTATGAGCAAGATTTTTAATTTTCTGTTATATACAATTCTACTGACTATCAGCCTAAAAGGCAATATCTTTCCAAATGTCCTCTTATTTAATTATCATTGATGGTAACAGCAGAGAACCTTTCCTACAACTACAATCTCACCTAATGCAGCCCAGACACTTTATCAATAAACTTTTCAGTCACTGATGATGATTTCTGTAAGACAGATAAAACCTCCTATTTTCTCAAAGTCTATGTTTGCTAACTTTCGAAATATGCCCTTACTGCTCCTTTTCAGTCCCTACAACAAGGCAATAAGCTAATTAGTAAAATTCCTCAGGATATTAGGCAGTTAAAGAGCATGGCAGTGTGATCATGCACATGCAATGTATGGAAAAAATAAATTGTGTGATATTTCTCTTAAAAATAAAATAAGTGAAGGACATAGAACCTCACTACTATTTTGAAATAAACCTGATGATAGCTGAGTCTGTTTTCTGACAAGCAGAGCACTTTTATTTGAGACTTTTAATCACAAATTTGTAAAGCTTGGGGAAAAGCAGCTGGGCATTTCAGAAAGGGAAGGAGAAGGCTCATAAATTAACCAGTTGGCACAATCCTAACTATAGTATCACGAACAGTGCTGTTATAATATTATTGCTGTAGGTTAATGTGATCCTTTATACAGCCTTTTTTTCCTCCACAGTGGCCCATTTTCAAGAAGTAAAATGCTTTCATTTGAATTGCAAATCCCAACACATATATAGTTTGATTCTTTTGGAGCAGGATGAGTGACAGTGGTATATTGGAGTTAACAAACCTTACCCACTTTTAAATACATTTCTGGTATTGAAAGCTAACAGAGCTGAAATCTGAATGGGTAAAGGCTCTGCTCTGGCATTCATTCCTTTATTGGAGTCTTGAAAGGACCGTATGGAGGGAACCTGATAGAAACTTCGTGTTGCTGCTAAATAGAACTCAGTCCAAGGTAGAAAAATAAAAGGTTAGGTCTGTCATCTTTTATAACATTTCGTTCCTGGGGGCCACTGCTTTCAAAACTGAAACTAGGGGCTGTGCAGCCCCTTTGATTCAACTGGTCCCTCAGCTTAATGGACTACAGGCCTTGCAAAATTGCTGAATCCAGCCTTTTGAAACATTCTGTGCTTCCTGTAAAGAAATCCATTAGTGCATGTGGCAGCAATAGAAGATAAAAAAAAAAAAGAAAAAAAAAAAAAAAAGGAAGCTTCAGGAACTGTGCAGTGGGAAGTAGATAACAATCTCCCTCCAAAAGTCCTGCACACTTGGGAAGCTGTTTTTAGGTCCAGTACGGAAGCTTAGCCTGCACATTGCCATTAGCAACAACCAAAGGTATATCATAGACATGCAGGCACAGAGCAGCCAAACAACACAAATCTGACAGAGCCATGTCAGACTGAATTCATTTTCTAATCTTAATTTGTTTTTAAAGAAAGTGCTGGACCCCAAAGGGATATAAAAGCATATTTTTATAGGAGGGAGGAATCAAATGCATAATAGGAGAAATAGGACCCAGACAAAGTTGTGGCTCAGGTGTTCCATCAGAAATACCTGTCCAAGCAGGAATTAAAGGCAGAATTGCTGAGTATCACCTTCCATGTGCTTCCAAAACTTATGGAAAAAAATCAGCAGTAAGATGATTGTACAAAGAATACAAATATTCTTCTTGCAACCAAGCCCCCACCTGTTTAAAGCATCAAGAAGCAGAGCACTCCACACCACGGGCACAGACTCTAACGCAATGTGTCCCAACAAAGATGTTTCATGTTTTCATAGTTAATCTTCCATTCAGCCATTGTACTTTGATGTGCTCTGAAAGCAGAAGAAATTTACTCATCTGCCCTTCAGGCTGCAGCAGCTGTGGCACTACAGAGCAACACAAAGAGACTGCTCTGTGGCCAGGGGATGGTAGAGACCTGCCTCCATTTGAGGCTAATAACTCATTCTGCCACTTAGAGCTCCAGTGTTCAACAAACAACAGATTTACACTCAGAAATGGAAGTTATTCGAGTGAGAGACCTATAAAAAGAATGAGTTGCATACAGGAGCAGACATTAATTTAAATATACCTAAACAACAGCTCAGCTGAAGAGTGTCTGATCCCATGATATTCTGAGACTCATTTCAATAGCTTTCAAAGTCTTGATCCTAAACAAAGAAATCTTTTCTACTCTTTCCTATTTCTGTATGATTAACACCTGTAAAATTTTTTTGCAATTTACCCCTCACCATTCACATGATCTTAAATGCTGGCTGCAAACATTGAAATTAACATTTTTAATGCTCTGGTACCCTGCCAAAATAAGCCAGAAGACATTCCTAATAACAGAAATATGTAATTATCTGGACCGTCCTGCATTTATACTAGCAGTTACTGTAATAATCATTAACTTGAATACCAAGAAAGCATCAGTTTTAAATGCTTCAGGAATAAATTTCCAGCATAAAATTAATATACTTAGTCAAGGGGTGGACATTTATGCTTTCTTTACTAGTGAAATAGAAATACTGAAATACTGAAATAGAGCAGTGGCTTTGATTCTTTCATCAACCTTAGAACCAGACAGAAAGCCAAAAAAATGTGCCTAGGTTGCTACTGCAAATGCTGCACAGACAATAGCTTTTTCAAAAACCCCTTCTTATGAGCATTGTCTTCATTTTTATATTTCTGGGTTTTCCAAGAGATGAATGACAGATGTAGCAAGTAGTTTTAATTGCCAAAATAAACACTGGTCACTTCACTCATTGTCCAAAGCCTTTGACTAAACAGATTCAGGGTGTGAGGGATGTGCAAGGAGAAATTCCATGCTGAAAAATATATTGTGGATTTTGCAATACCTGAAAAAAGACAGCCTGAATGTGAAAATCACTTTTAAAAAACTGATCCTAAATCTCTCTCTTTGGCAGCACAGACTGTAGAAGTCAGAGACAGAAAAGACCTTACAAGAAATCCATATGTTTACTCATGATGATCATTCCTTACAACACAGTTACCTCTAATATGCTGTTGATTCAAATCTATGTTTATGAAAAATTTTGGATGATTCTCATAGAAAGATCTGTAACCAATATATTGGATCACACTTTTCCTCAGAGTCTCCCTGACCTTTCCCTATTTCATTATTTGATTCTTTTCATAAATATCCCAAGCACAACTGCTTTCATTTTACTAGTTACTATTTAAGATTGAACACAAATGGACAAAGTTAAGCAAACACGCTTTATGGGACCATCTGTACATAGCTAGTATCTATTAATTTATACACCAAAAAAAAGAGAAATATTAATTTTGCATCAGAGGTGATTGTGCATGGGGTTGGAATTTGATGGTCAAATTCAAGGACCAGGAACAAGAGTGAAAGCAGCTGACAATGGAAAAATTATTTATTTTCTTATATTCATTTATTTTCCTGCTAAGGACACGTTTAAAGGAGAAAATACCACCTTCCAACTGACCCGGGTACTTTTCACTTGTGGTGCTCTTTGCGTCCTAAACAGGCAAGTTCTTTGTCAGGTAACACAAAAAAAAGGAGCCATTTTTCACAGTTTATCAACCAAGGTTTTATACAATCTTATGATAATTCAGGCTGTCCCTTTAGCATAGAAGAATACCAATAGTGGTAGGGTAGTAACAGAACCAGCCAATATAATGGAAAAATTTTCAATGGGATTTCCACACAGGAAGGGTTCCTAAACAACAAGCAAAACAAC
Source organism: Bombycilla garrulus (assembly GCA_013400315.1). NCBI lineage: Eukaryota > Metazoa > Chordata > Aves > Passeriformes > Bombycillidae > Bombycilla > Bombycilla garrulus. Next base: position 222,833 of record VXBU01017008.1, on the reverse strand, counting down.
CAGCTCATTACTTGCATTTGTCTTATTAACTGCTAACAAAATGGCCAGTGAAATCTGAAAAACATTGCTTCCATCATTCAAGCCAGAACCCTAGAAGCCTTTTTTCTGTAATGTTCTATAAAATAAAAAAATAAAAAAAAAAAAAGAGGGAAATCAGAGATTGTTAACAAGACTGCTTCAAAGCAGGCCTCTTATTTTGGCTCCTCTCTAATTCTTAGGCTGACAAGGGAATCTGGTGAATTAATGTTGGAGATTTGAACAATAAACACTGTGGGCCTTTTCTATTGCTTCAGTGATGCAAAGCCTAATTAGATGGTTAACTAGGCATATGGCTACTTTGCATCATTGTAGACGCAGAAAGCATCTGATGTGCACCCTGCTTCTAGAAATTTAAAAGTGCTGTAATTGTTGGAACTTAATCGTCCTAGATGCCAATAACAAATGGTTGGGGTTGTAGAAACATGGAGCACATTACAGGTTTTTCTTTATTTCTTGTAAATATCAACAGTATAAGCAGAAATCTGAATATATACAGTGATTACTTTTTATTGCAGACTCATAAATAAGTCATACTCAAGCAACAGAAATATACTGAGTGAAAACCAACTATTTTAGATCAGTACTTGGCTTAGTTAATAACTAAGTTAACTATCACCTTTTGAAAGCAAATTCCAACTTTACAGTGGTAACCATTGTAAATAATGCTGCAATCTCATCAAACGTTAAAACAAATGAACAAAGACCAAAGCTTCAGAACAACATTTTTAGGGTTGAACAATGTTCATCTGTCCTTTGAAAAACAATGCTTGTTTTTCAATACTGAAATTTCCATAAACTAATCACCAAGAGAGTAATAAACAGAGTGGTTCTCTCAGAACATACAGCTGATCCTCTTTATCATTTGAAGTGTAATCTAAAGGATCAGTATCTTCTCTAAAGCTTTCATTATTTAAATTTATTCATCAAATAGGTTTTTAAAAAGTTACTCGGTTTACTGGCAATTTACAGTCAAATCTTAGTGAACATTAAATATACAGAACTCAAGCCCTTTTTGAATAATGAATATATATGCTTTGCTTTTGTTTTTTTTCCTCTGAAGAAAGATTATATTTAAAATTGCATCTCCCATTCTGATTCCCTTGATTACAAACTCGAAACCCACATTTCTTGATAATTTCTTCTTTTCAATCTGCCTTATCAGTGAATGTTCCAGCACTCACGTTTGTTTGCTAAGAAAGTCACAGGAATCAAAATCAAGGTAGAATATGAAGAAGGATCCTAGAATTTGAATGCCTATGTATCAAGAGTTCTCCTGTTACAAGGAGTAATTTTAACAATTTGAAAACCACACGTCTTTCCAGAGAGCTGGAAAGACACATTAACACAGCTAACTGTTGGTTCATGAGGAAGGGCCTCATGGATTCCACATTTTTAACATGCACTTGAAAATTCCATCCAACTTATCTCTCTTTGTTATTAGCTTTTACTATTTTAATGAGGAGAATCAGGCTGGTGTCATTTAGCTACCTATATAAGTGCTTCCAGCAGAATTTTCTATATGCACAAGAATGTAACGAGAATAAGTGACACAAGCTTCCCACAGTGCTTGTTTCTGCCAAGTCAGCATGATTACACAACTTGAACTATCCATGATCTCACTCATTAGACAAGAAGAGGCTGGCGTGAAGTCCCACACAGTATTCCAGTGACATAGCTGAGTATTTTGGGCAAATTGCTATATTCCACTTACCTTGGCAAAAATCACTTTTCAGAACTGATGCATATGCCAAAACAGAGCAGGAGGTACAGATGCCCCAAGTTTTTTCATTCCAAATGGATTTTGGTCATCCCAGTACACATTTTTCCTAAGCCTGAGTTACTTTTATAAGGCATGGAATAATTTTATTCCATGTAAATAACATCATTTGAAAGCTAAAATAAGCTGCATTCTCTTCCTTCACCAAGCTTTACAAACCTGGAATATCCTTTAAGTACTACTATAAAAATCCAACCCAACTGTTTGGGTTGCTTGGTCTTTATATTATTAATCAAATTACTGGGTCTCTCAACCTCCCTTAATGCCCTGTACTAATGAGCTCACTGCAAAAATAAATCATATTATTACCACAGGCACCAACTTTCTGCATTGAGTAGCTCTCATTCTTACAGTTTTGCAGGCACTGCAGAAGTATTTGTGATCTCAAGAGGGCTGAGCTAAGCATTCTAAGACAAAAAAGGTGTCCAAAAGTAAAATAAAGGAGATTTCAAATTATTTCTTTTAAACATTTGAAATTGAATCAGTCAATATCAAGAGACAGTAATGGTGGTATGCAAAATAATGGCAATGGGATTTCTCTGCTTTATCAGTTAATTCTGGGGAATTCAACTCTCTGACACAAGGCTACTAGCAAGTAATACAGCCCAAGAGGAGAAGATTCCTACAGAAAATAGTTAGTGCTAAAATCTCATTAATCAAAAAGGACTCCATAAGATCTTTTAGGCAAGGATCCCAGACAGGGCATCTTACAGATTTCGGTATGTTTTCCGTGACATTAGAACAAAATATTAGAACAATCACACAACGACATCCCTCTGCAGACACCACAGAGTTTGCAACTCCTTTCAGTGTTGCTGCACAATGTGACCTCTAATATAAAAGCATTCATTTTTCTTTCAAAATTACACAATGAATAATTGGCCTTGGCCAACTCTTGTCTTCATTACAAAGTGGCTGCTGCCACTTCCTCTCAGTGGGAAGTGGTCCATGTGAGATGAAGGCTGCAATTCGCATTTTTAAAATAACATCTCTCCTCTTTAATGTGAAGTGATCCTCAATCATTTCACGCAGATGAAAGAGGAAGTTGAAACTTATCCCAGCTTTTTATTCACTTTTCTATAATTAACATTTACCTATCCCCAGCTGATGTGTCTTATATGTAAAATTTAGAACAGTCTGACAGGAATGAACAAGCTTACCTTGTAAGAGAGTTGTATAGAAGAAAAATGGTTCTAGCTTCCTCCCTGGAAAACTAGAATCTGCAACATGGAATAAGGAAAATTTCATTTCAGTGGAAATTAACAGAAATAAATCTCATATGGGAAAATAGAGGATTTGTTCCTAAATTTAAAGAGTGCAGAATGAATGGCAGAAGGCCACCCTGCACTGAAAGATAATGAAAACTTCAAGAACATAGGTGTTAGTTAGAAATACCTAGTTCTAAATACCTTAGAAAGAAAAGTGCCAGCCTGAAGCAGGATTTGAATTCAGGAAAAGGGCATTCTAAGTATCAGTGCAGCGACACACTCAGACAGAGAAGCAGAAGTCCATCCCTGCAGCAGAAAAAAGCAGGAAAAGGTTAAGATGAGAACAAAACCAAGAGCCACAGGAGCAATTCTCCAAGGAACAACACAGCCAAACAATCACAGGATAATTCACACTATATCACAGAAAGCACAGCCTGTTCTATTCTTTGTCAACTCTCCCTCCCAGGACAGAGAGGCCATGGCCACCCACTCAGGACCTGTCCCTTTCCACTCCAGCCCTGCTATCACCGCTGGTAGCCCAGCTGCAACCAGTGACTATTGCCTGGCACGAGGGGTGACGGGCAGGCCACGGATTCACTCAGGCTGGGCAAGTAGGCACAGACCCAGCCACAACACTCTTTGGCAACTTCACAAATATGACCTGAACCAAAATAATGGCCTTAGAGCTGAAAAACTATGACTTAAAAGCCTAAACGCTTCCGTGTCCACATTTCTAAAATGAAACATTAATTTATATCCAATACCTCCTTCAAAAATGCGGCCAAGCACACATTTTATGTAAGAAACTCTCCAAGCCAAAACAATCATCTTAAAACAACTATTTATTTCATTTAAAACTGTGTATCTTTTTTCCCTTCCCCGAGGAAAACAAAATTATCAAATTATTTTTTCATCTAGTCATAAAATTGGGGAAGGCAAAAAAAAAAATCCTTACATTGCTAAAAACCTAATAAAAGGCATACACTCTCTCCTTGCAGACATGCACTAGCTCTTTGAATTTCCAACTGAACCACTTGGTCCTGAAAATCCTTCCTGTAATAATGGACTCAATATATTTAAATACTGAAGCAATGGAAGAGCAAAACTGGAAGTGGGCAATACACACTGTCATGGTTTGACACCGGCCAAAGGCCAGTGCACCCATGAAAATATATTTTCTCAATTTCTGCTGTGAGGTAGGACCAAAAAAGGAGCACAGTCACCCAACTTAAAGCATAGAGAAGAAACTTTATTAACTAACACTAAAAAGAAGAAAAAAAAACAGAAACCAGAAGGAAACTTTCAAAACATCCATCCTCCCCCCACCTACGGTTCACTCTCCCACCAAAACCACATGAAAAGACAAAACCTAGGATTTTCAGTCAATCCACCCCTTGAATAATCATTTCCCCAGCAGTGGGATCTGGATATCCCCCCATATCCATTGCAGTTCAGCCCCACTTTTCTCCATTGCAGCTCATCCAAGACCTGCAGAGAACTAACTTTTGACAGATGGTGTCAGAAGGCAAAATTCTATGTTTAGGACACTGGAAAAATAATCAAAAATGTGTTCTCACATTTAAAAACCTCTAACTCCATGGTATTACCATGTGCCAAAAATGATAATAAAAGCTTTAAAAACCCAAGGCATGAAAAAATGCTTTCTGTTTGCCAATGCTATCTCACTTTATTTCTTATTTAACATGTTAGGGCACATGAAAAATAAAAACTCTTTGGAGCCATGAATGAATCTTATGGGTTCAAATATATCTATTTTGTGTACACACATACATAATCACCCATATCCTTACTCAGAAAATATTCTTCATGTTTTTCCCATTTTTAACAAATTTAAGTTTTCCTAGATTTACGCATGAGGCACTATCATGCTCTCCTCAGATTCCTGAGTGGACTGAACTGCTCAAAAATCTCCTAGAAAAATATTTGCAAAGATTGAGTAATAACCTTAGGAAGTTGGACTGACACTCTTGGAATGCAAAGATCAAGGGTTTTTTGCATTATTTTTATTATAAACAAAGAACCCACTACAATTGCAGTGGCATCACTCGGGGAGGTAGAGGGAGGAGATGAGGAACAGTAGGAAAGCTGGAAAAAAATACAGATAATTATTTGAAAGCCCTGAGTATATTCCTCCTTTACTCCTCACATCATTATGGCAATGAAAATACTGCAGGCTTTTTCACCAAGAGCTTCATTTCTGTCCAAAAGAAGTCACAGCATTACAGATTTTGGAGGCTGTTTGAAACATCTTTATGTGAAGTCAGATGTGAATCACTAAACATTTCCCTGTTAAAAAAAGAAAATAAACTAAAACAACATTCAAATACCAAAATACAAAGAAAAACAAAATTAAGAGGAAGAAATAAAATGAGCTCAGTTTTCTGACCATGTAAATCATCAGGAATTGTTTCATCTTAAGCACTAAATGTCCAAGCCATTGCTAGCATGTAGAGATAAGACATTTCCACCTCCCCATGACAGCTCATACAAACTGTTTCTTGTTTATATCCCTATTAGGAGTTCACAGCAGTCACCAGGATTATTTGCTCGATTTGATTTCTTCCCTGCTCTCTGTGGTTCATTTACCAAGCCCTGTGCAGGGCTATTCATGTCCCTTGGGAAGATCCAAAGTTAGCATCTGTGCTGACGAAAGCCGCAGCCGGAAAACGCTCGGCAGAGCCCTGGCCACCACAGCACCGGCTCTTCTACCAGTGCCACTCACCTTCTCAGGGAAAGGGCTGGAACAACTCCCCATGCTGCTCTCATGCCACTGCTTTTCCCTCCTCTCTCAGCCTACTAAAGACAAAACACGCAGCAGTGACAACTAAGGTGACCAGATGTGAAGCTGCTCTCTGTGGCTGTTGAATCCCAGGTTTCCTGGTACAGCCTTTCTGTTGCAAATAAAAGTGAGAGTGCCTGAAGTACATCTGGTTAAAACCAAAATACATTCTCAGCAACTATGTGAAACACCTCTTTTCTCATGGACCTTAACATGCACAAAGCAGGTATGAATGCTGTGATGAGCCACTGCTTTTGCTGGTATTCTCTTACTGCTCAACCAAAAGCTAGAGGATCCCATTGCATTTCACCAGAAATGCATAAAAGCAGTTTCTTCTACAATATAATTATTTTTTTAAATCTCAGCCCCAGATAATGTTCTCTGCTAGCTAAAAAAATAAAATTTTCATGTTAGTTCCTGTAAATTACTTTTGGTGAATTATTGCCAGCCTACTGTCCAACCATACACTTACTTGTGCTGGGTAAAATGTAATTGATACATGAAGGAGCTACCCATTTCTGCTCTAAAACCTGATGTAGCAGAAAAAGCCTTAAAAACAAACACGCAAAGAAATAAATAAAAAAAAGAAAACTTTGCCAGAGTTCCTGAAAAAAATGCTTTTTTCTCATTGTGGAGAACACCATCAACACCACCAAAGAATGACAGCAGAATTAAAGCAGAATCTACTTCGGCACATGCCCACAGTTTGCAAAGCTAAGCAAATATGAGGGAGAGTTAGGAAAAGAATAGTTTGGTAAAATTAAAAAAAAAAAAAAAAAAAAAAAGAAAAAGAAAAAGATAAAAGAAGATAAAAGATAACCTACACAGCAAGGTTGTCTTGCATCCCTTTCTGGTTGCAGGCCACACCCTATTTGGACAATACTATAAGAGACCATAACAGCGAGTTGGTAACAATCTACTCTGATGATAAGATAAAGCAGATACACTCTAGCATAACCAAATCAAAACACTTAGCTGTGCTTGAAAATTTACAAATATTTTACTAGTTGCAAAACCTGTTGCTTACTGCAACCAAAACACAATGCAAACTGGGGTTGGGGGGGAGGGAGGGTATTTATTCCAGCGCAACTTTTTTATTGAAGTTACAGAACAGACTAATTTTTCTAGTTAACTATTACAGGAAGAAAAATATTATAGCAGGCACTGATTTTTATTTTTTTTTAAGTATTCCCCATGTCATAGTAACACTGCATTCTTTTCATTTAATATTACAACTTGTAGCTGTTCTAACTGAGATACAAGTCTCCTGAGTGAGTGTTAAAACACTCTGGTATTACTGTCTTAACTTCATCTGTAAAATATGAAACAAACAGAATTGTAACACTAAACACTAAGTAACCTTCCAGAACATTCCAGCCTTTAACCTCAGTGCCAATCAGAGCTCTGTATTCATATCACTCACCGAAATAGATAATACATGCCATACTTGTGAAAAAAATTGAGGACCTGTGACTACAACCAATAAAATATTCCTTCACATTTTTTGGATGTGATCAAAGAACAGAGGCTTCTAGAACATCATTCAACAATAAACGGTAGAAATAGATATCTGAACTTGGTGTGATTCATTTGCACATGTGACCTGGGAAAGAAATCAAATAAGGATTCTGGAAGGAAATCAAAGACAGAGTCAGTCTGAAAAAATTTAAAATAAGAACTGGAAACAATAAATGATACTTAATCTAGAGTACGGCAAGTAAATACAGTAGTAGAGAACCCAGAAGCATTTTTTCAAAGACAGATGTGCAGATAGAGGCAGCAATATTTAAAATGGACTGTAGCTGAGAAAACTGACATCTCTATACACGATACAGATGTTATATACAAGCAGCTATAGTCAAGTCCCAGATGGTCACTCATGATATCTGTGAGTGTTGACCTAAAAATCACTGAACAAGGAAGTTGTAGGAGTTTCTGGGGTTTTTTTTTGCTAAGCCATTCATCGCTCTTATTTGTTGCAGGATGCCTTAGTAGTGAAAAACCAACATTGTTACAGAGAATCAACCAAAACAATTGACTTCATCAAGAGGCTGGTGTACAAAGACCAACCTACAAATGTAGGTTGCAAACACATCAGTGTGTGCAAACACATCAGTAGGGAGAGACTGAAACATTTGATTCAACCCTTTATTTGCTCCCATCTCATCCAAGTTCAACAGCAAAGGAAAAGCAATTATTGCATAATTTCAGAAACTACAGAACACCTCTTAAACAAGAATCCAAAAGCAGTTTTGGGGAATACAGTGCTGAGAAGTACGTCTCAGGGGAATTCTCCTAGCTGGAGCCTAGGAAGGAAACTAAAGAGATGCCTGAAGTAGACTGGGCAATTAAACATTGTCACATGTTATTTCACTCGTTTATGTTTCATTGTCAGCAGAATTTAGCACAGAACTCAATTTGTTCCTCCTCCCCTTTGTCCAGTTTTCAATATTTTGATCTGCTGCAGACATTTCTTACAACCACAAAAGATAGTTTCATTTTATACCTGGTATTTTCTCCCACCCTTACACATCACTGTATATTCCTAAAGGAAAAACAGTCATCTACTCTAAATTATGGCAATGCTGAACTTAGTATGGGGCTTAGTACAGGCCAAGGAAACTGCAGCAGTAAATTCAGGCAGCAACAGCACAAGTTCTGTTGAAAACAGGTTTCCTCTGGCTGAACAATAACAAACACTGAATTTTAACATTTTAACTAATTGTGTTTGTCACTCCTGAAAATAAAATTAGCTTTGGATTTAGTTGTAAATCAAGAAGGGAATTAAACAATTAAAGAAATTAAATAAAGCAAGGGGGATAGAAAACACTAGACATGCAGGGGAAAAATGATGATGAAAACTAACAAAAATAAAAATTCAAATCAAACACAAGATATTCTACTGGTTTCATTTCTGAAAAAGAACAGTCTAGGGTATTCAGTTAAACTACAGATATTCTAAACTATAGATAGGGTATTTCATAGGGCTGCAACCTGATGTCAAACTTCCCCTGTTCTGTAAGCACCAGCATGTGCCTCACTATGTAACCCCACTGTGCTCTGTTTTGTAGATCACATCTTTATGAACTACTTCTAGGTAGTCTCCGGTGGGTGCATTCCATCATAATTTTGGTTTTGATCCTCTCTTTCCCATTCTGGGAGAACAGAAAGCTTACTTCCCTCAGGTGAGATGTCTCCAGGAGACTTGGAAAAACTTCTGGAGGTTCAGTCATGGCCTCGCAACTCTTCAAAGTGTAGGACCTTATGCTGCATGGATTTGGCGCCAATTTTGGCTCTTTGCAGAAAGAGCCAAGAATACAGCTAGAAGAGCTAGAATATGGCACTAGAATGTCCAAATTCTATTTTTATTTCTAAAAGTGATTTTTAATAGCCCCTCAGGAAAAGTGAGAGCCATTTTTAAAAAATATTATCTCTAATATCATCTATATATAGATACATGAAGCCAGCCTTTTTGAAGCAAACAGACCACATTTAGATGCTGAAATAAAGGTCAGATTTCCAGAAAGGATCTGCAGCTGGAAGCTCTCACCAGCCTCAACACACTAAGCTGTTGGAAACCCAGCAATGTATATAGACACATAAACAAGAGCTGAGTTGTTCTGAAAATCTGGTCCCAATTGTGAATACTAACTTCTCCTGAATATCTACTCAGTGGGTTCTGAAAAGCAGACTTACCTACAGCTCCCACTGACTGTGAATCCCTGTCATTGAAAACCAGAGCCACAGTTGCCTGAGAAGAGACTGCTGTGGTTCCAAATTGAAAATTCAGTTCTGCACTTTTAATTTGAAAATATTCATATTTGGTCCAGTCACACATGATTTAATTTGTTAGTGTTTTTCAAGGACCCAGTGCAGAAAGGTAGAAATTACAAGGAAGTACTAAAACTTATTAATGACACCCTGTAAAAATGAGCCGAACTTTCAGGACCCCAGAAGCATCCATTTAAGTAAAACAGTTTTGCTAGTGAAAATTCCACTATATTCTAGGAAAATGAGGGAAGAGGAGAGCTTTCTGCTGGGAAGTTTCAGCTGGGTATGATTAAGACTCCTTTTATACACATCATAAGTATTTAATGACTTTGAAACCATCTATTTTTTCCAATTAAGATGTCAATGAAAACAAAAAAATAAGCAATGGATCACACAGGGCTGATCTTTAAAAAATCAACATCAATCTCAATTCTGTGTTGACACTTTAGAGCTTATTTTCCAAATACTTTATTTCCCACCCTCACAGAATTTACATTTTCTTCAATTGTCACTGCAACTTAATGATGTTAGTACAAAACAAGGATTTTTCTTGTCACTTACATATCATGAGGTTGCCCTCAATTTACTTCGCGCTAAAATAACCCCAAAACTGACAAGCATGTTTCCCATCCATGCTCCTACTTCCATACTCCAGCGCTGCAGAGACTTTTGAGATAGTTTTACGTACAGGATTTTGAAAGCACAGTTGTGATACTACATGAAAAATATTACTTTCATTTTTAAATGTAATAAAAAGTAAGAGCCCTACAGTTTCCCATCAGAATACACTGCTTCAACCTCCTCACAAAGCTTTGCAACCAAAATTATGGGTTTTTTTTCCTCAGGACAGGAAAAAAGAATAGAACTTAAAATGCAACAATAAAAAGCTAACATAATGAATCTTAAACCTATTTTTTTCCATGAAAGCAATCCAGAAGACTGAACAATAGCTGATGAAACTGCCTCTAGAACAACCTCCTTACACAATATAAGTATTACATCATCTGTAAATTGAACTGCATAATTTCTAATGCATTAGGATATAGGGATTAGGAGACAGACATTAGAATATTTTCTCACAATACCTTTGAAGAAGAAAGAATTAAAAGAAAAAAAAGAGAAATTTAAGTGAGCCTCTGACAACTATCAATATTTCAAACTACAATTTAAGTTCCCTACAATTAATTTTAGCTTGCACTTCAAAAAAAGATTAAGAGATTTTAAAGATTGTCTTAATATTTCTGAATATATCCACAGTCTGGACTATAAACACCAAAACTACTAAATAAACCCTTTTTATGTACTCAAGTAATTTTTTATTTGCATATAGATGCTAAATTTTAGCCCAAGTAATCAACTGTGATTTTCATCCAGCATAAACAGACTTTTCCCTTTATGATGCTAGGCAGTTTTTCTTGAGGACAGTGCTGGAGTTTTGAGGATTTTTTTTTGGAGGGAGAGGGATTGCTGATTTCAGGAATACTAAAAGAAAAGTGTATTTCCATAAGGATGTCAGCATTTTAAACAAATCTCTCATTGCAGAATGTATATTCCTGTAAATGATGAAGACACAGACTCGATGGATTTAAGAACATCAAAGGACCATGCTGGTAAATATTTTGGAGAGCAGCAGAGAAGGCACAGCCTGAAGAGAAGGGTGCCTCCCTGTGGCAAACGAATACAGAAGAGGCCAGGCAAACTACTGAGCCTTATCTCCAGTTTCTTTTTCCATCAGCCACAGCCTTGTTCTGTGGGCAAAGGGATTATGAAACCTTTGCCCTCCATTTCCAGAACTGCTTGAAAGCATAACTGGACAGTTCTAGTACTATCACATGGACTCAAGCATCCATAGCATCAAACGTTCCTCTGAGCACGCTCCCTTCTATATGCTGTGGCAGAAAAACACCAGGGCAAAAACACACCAAAACCATGCACACAGATAGAGAAAAAAATAAACCTACAAAACATCCACACAGGCAAAAAGCCTCACAATTTTTCCTAACTCTGGGACTTTAAAGTTTAAAGCTTATGCTGCATTTTGATTTTTAATTAAAACAAACTGAATTACACCAAGCTTTTCTCTTGTCATCATCCTAATATAGCTACAGGCACATTTTTACAAATTAAGAGAACCAAACTATTTTTTTTGCTGAGCACCAGTTAACATCTAATCTTTCTTGATACTCCCTTTCCATTCTCTGCTTCTAGTTCTTCCAAATCAGTTCCTTCTTTCCTGCTCAGTCCTACTTTTGTAAGATCTCCATAGTGCCTTTACTACAAGTTCCTTTTTCCTTATTTTTCCTCATCTCCTGGAGCCTGTTACTTTTAAAACTAACTCTGAAGTTATCACAGCAATAGTTGGCCTTGTGCCATCATTTGGTTCAAACCTAATCTAGCCAGTTAGATCTTTAGAAATAACTATATTTTTATCTGAATGAAGACTGCATCAGCAACAGTCAAGGTAATTACATTACCCAGATAGCATCATCCTATACATGTTGTTGAAGCATTTTCAGGTGTTTCATCTTATTTCAGAAACAAATATTTTTAAGAGATACAAGTTATTTTAAATTTTTTTTATTGGTTTGTTTTTCAGGGTTTTTTAGATCTCATTCTCTTCAGTTTGTTTTTCTTTCTTCACTGGTTAAGTGGAAAAATGACAGAAGGAAATAGAGGAACTAAAATCAGAAACCAGCTACACCAAATTGTTTCTGGAAATTACAGTATTTTTTGAACAAAACATATCCTTTTTGTTGGATTAATTATGTCCTAGGTTACAATGTAACATATTCCAGAAGGTCTGTATTCTATCTCCATCTTCATGAACTGTTGAAATCAGGAGGGGCAGTGTTCTCCTTACCTCCTCCCCCAGACCATCTCCTGTTAATGGGCCATTAATTCCTTGCCCCATGAGTCATAGATAACTCCCTCCGGGAGCCATTTCCTGTTTAATGGGCAATTAAGGACCCACCCCATGACTCATAGAATGACATCATCCCATTGTGAGATGCTCCACCCAGAGGGAGGAGCCAAGCATTCCCACCTGGATATAAT
>VXBU01017008.1:81367-210061 GCA_013400315.1 Bombycilla garrulus | reverse complement strand
TTTACATTTTCTATTCCAAGAGAAGCTCCTGCCTTCCTTGGCAGGCACCTGTCTTTCAAAACCAAGACAAATTATTATTCAGGTCACTTGTTATTTTTTACAGTTATTCACAACTGTTCTGGTAAGTGCCTTTTCCTATGGCAGCACAGCACAGATTTACTAATAATTGCATCTCTGCTCTCAGTCACTTAATGCTACACCATCTAGTTGGATGGGCAAAGATTATACTCCCTCCCAGATTAGTCTCTATCTTCTAAAAATTCTGGTCACTCAACAACTAATCCACACTCACATGCTCTTGTTCAGTGTGTGCAGCTCTTGCTCTCTCAGACTCTACCTGACATATTTAGTGACTTTTCCAACAAATTGATAAATAAACAAATCAAAGACAAGGAACTGGTAATTTGTTTTGCAATATAAATTAACCAAGAGCCAACGTTTCATTTCTAGATTTGTATTTCCCCTCTCAAGCTCTGTATACTCTTATTAAACACAAGTGCATGCTGCAAATAAACCCTTTAGCACTGTTTTTTGGACCAAAGTTCTAGGTAAATCAGCTATTTATTTGAAAACCAAAAAAAGAAAGAAAAAGGAAATAATTTCTTCATTGTATCAAATCTAGAGGTCAATAACAGATAAAGTTTAAGTTCTCATATTCATGAATCCCTCATTTAGAAGAGAGTTGAGATTAAAATGCATTAGCAAACTAGAATGAGAACCATGGAAATTAAAGAAGGAAGAAATCTGCATTGAGCCATATAGTCTGCCCCTGCAGATGCAGGACTGTTCCCTACAGAGCATTTTTAGTTAAAAGGGAAAACTGCAACTTTCCAATTGAGTCCAAAAGGGAAATGTTCAACAGCTCTTTAGGAGGAGCTTGAGCAGCATCAGTTTCCAACTCCATGTTGCAGAGAAGGTTAAAAATAAAAATAACTGCATGTCAGCTGTTGGAGGAAAACACAGGAGCCCACCGAGGGAAACAGCTGCTGTTGGGCAAGGAGAGAGGAATGTTGAGCCAGAAGACTGGATTTTATGCTGCTGGTGGCTGAATACGTGGTCCCGTGCTGAAATTCCTGCTACTGCCTGTGCCACAGAAAGGAAGATGGGAATGTGGCTGCAGCTGGTTCAACCCAAGGCAGTTGGCACTCACCCGCAGTGCCAGGATGAGTAAAACACACTGAGCAAGGGCAGAGAGATGTGCTGAACACACACTGAGTCTGAGCATGCCCTTCATTCCCCTTCATGGGCAAAGTCTGCAGGGATGTGATCATAATATTTACAGCAAGAGAGTAATACAGACATATCTTTAGATGTTAAATCAATCGTGTTTCAGTGCTGTGCCTCTAAACTTTACTAATTCCTGTTATTCTTGAGGCTTTAATTAGCCTTGAATGAAGAAATAGTCATTTCTCCAAAGATTTCTTCCCTCTGTGTGCTGGATGAAATGATAGGAAAAATCAAATCATGATATTCAATAGGAAGATATTATAAAAGAATATCATAATACATAGAGAAAAATTAGGAATACATTCAATATATCCATCTTGTATCTCATGTGTCCACTGTGTCGATAGAGGTTTGCTTGTTGTTCTTTCTCTCTGTGATAATTCCCCATGTTCTTAATGAGAGATTGAAGCTCTGCTCTATTAGGTGCTTTTACAAACACAGGAAAGGATCTGGAACCCACTGCAAAATGTTATAGTTCAATTAAAAACACTCCCAAAGCCCAGAAAATCTATGTCATGGTAGAAATTTGTGTACTGTAGGAAACTTCCATGTGACAATTTTTTTTTCTTTAGTCAAAATGAAAAATATCAGAATTTTAATTCACTTAAGGGTTAGTAATTTGCTCTGCATCCAATTTAATTTATTGGAAAAAATCCTAAGCAGTACTGTTTCTTGAGTCACCTAAAATTAATGCACCTCTTTGGAAGACTCATTCAGTCACTTAAAAACATTTCAAATTTTTATGACACAACAGCTCAGTGATAATTATTTCAGTACTGAGATTCTACACATTTTACCTAGCAACTTCAGGAATCAATTATTTGAGCATGCTTACCAAAGACATAAATAAACATATGTAGACCAACATGAAATGAACTCTTTGAACATGAACAAGAACTCAATTCTTCATCTTCTATTTATGGAAAAGCCATTTTAATGTTACTTACCCATTTTATTCAGGCTTCTTGCAGACTTTTCTAAAGTATGTTCTCCCACCATGCCAATCTCTTGCCATCATTATCTGCTTGCTTATCCTGCACATTGCTTTAATTCTATCAGATACCATTAAAGATTCAGTACATGATTTTAAATTGTATTTGATAACAAAAATCACATATTGAAATTCAAACATAAAGCAAAAATAGTTTATCCTTATAAATCAGGATACGTATATAAGACACCTCTGTAAGGACTTGTACATGTATGATGATACCAGTTCTTCACTTTGGTAAAATGGCCATCTGAAAGATCAAGATAAAACAAGAAACCAGCCATGTCTTAGAAATGACAAAACTACCCTTTTGCAATCTGAGTGAAAAATTTGGATTTAAGAGATGTAGGATCACTGCCTGGTTGCAGAGAACTTTTTCCTGCACTGGCTTTTCCTGCATATTACCCTAAGAGGAGATAAGACTGAATGTTAAACAAATTACTCATTACAATAGTAAAATAAATTTTCAATATTTAATGAAAGCAATAAATAACAGATTGTAGTTGTCAAACTAAAACAATTTTAAAGGCAGAATGATTCTTATCCAAACACACTCAAGTGAGCTAACAGGCTAAGTCAGGGGTTTTAGTTTTAAAATACACCAAAAAGTCAGCAGATAGCTTTTCCTCTGTTCTAGAGCCTGCTGTAGGCAGATGAAACCTATCATGGTTATCATTATATTCTGAACTAGTTTATTTGAAAATAATTTTGAAGTCAAGGTCTTGTGATACCTTATGACCCCCTTTACTCTTCCTCTGAAATATTCTTGGATGGACTTAAAAGAGAGCTGCACATATGGTACACCGGATTAAACAAGGAGGTAGGAAGGTCAGATTATCACCAGAATAATTTATATTTCCTTTTGCATTGGCTGTGTATTACATGAGCTGTAAGCAAATGAAACTCCCCAAAATTTATAGTCAGCTACACTTCGGATTGAAAATCAGACTAGGAAAAAAGAGATTTTACATTAGCCAGAGAACAGAAATTACGACCAAAACCAAGAGATGAGTGGACGGTGATTAGAAAGATCGTACAATGCGCCTGGAATGCAGTTCCTCCTGCAGCATATACTTCACCTATTGTACTTATTTAAGTTAGTATTTCAGATTTTGAAATTTGTAATTACTTTAGCAGGGAAAAGAGAACTTTTTTCTTTAGCCTCTCTCTTTACAGCAGTGAAGACAACCACTCAGAGGTCATTATACTGTACTCCTGCAACTGAAGGCAACATTCCATTAAAAGAAACTGCCCTGTTCCTTTGATGACAGCTTGATTCCTCTTTAAGAAATTTCTTGCTAAAATTTACTGGAAAGACCCTGTTATCTAGTATGGTCTGTGATACATCCACAAAACAGAATCACTTTGAAAGGTGCATGTTCTGCAAAACTGATCTTTCAGAAAAAATCTATGTAGAATAAGAACACCTTTTTAGAGAATTTTTAAACAAAACAAAAAATACATACACACAGAGCCCAGGGAAAAAAAAAAAGAGGAACTTTCTTATCTGCATTCTCCAATCATCTCTAAAAAATGAGGATTAATAACTAGTTTCCTATAGGCAAGTTTTTATGGAATTACCTACTAAAGGACTTCTTCCCCTTCACCTTGCAATGCCCAGTTCTGCCTTGAGACAAGGCGCCAGCTTCTGTGTTTCAAAGGCTATTTAAAAGACCATCCAAAGTAACCACTGTGATAAATGCAAAGAAAATCAAGTGAAACTGGTTCAGGGAAGGGTTTTCTTTCTCTATTCGAAAGAAAACTTCAGGAAGTGCTTTTGTCAATCCCAGTAAGACTTTGACAGTAACGTGTAACCTCAGTCCTTGACCCAGCAAGTCTGAGCTGCATTTAATTGGTCTGTCTGCAAAGCTATGAAAAATTTCTCTTTGTGTACTGCAAAATAAAATGTATATATTTCATAGAGCTGGGAAACAATATCTACTATTCAGAGCTGCTGGCAGCACAACAGAGCACTTTCCTTGTTAAACTCTCTGAAACCATCTCCTTTTTTCCAGCCCTGCTTTTAGGTGCACTTAAGAAGCCAAAAATATAAAAGTCAACAAGTGGAAAGAAAAATCACTGGAAAACTCAAAGGATATAAATAATTCTTAGGAGAAACACAACATTTGGTGAAAATCACGAGAACCTTGCAGATTTGTTGGGTTGGTTTGTGGAGCCGAGGAAGGACTTACTAATAAAAAAACCAACAACAGTGAACAGCCACACTGAAACCAAATCCTCACCNTTTGTTTTTTTTTTTTTTTTTTACTCTACTTACTGGTCTTCCTCAGTATCAAGCTTCTCCCCGTAAATCCTAAACTAGCAGCCATGCGGACTTTTATGAGCTAAATCTCAGTTTAACTGGCAACCCAGTTTATTTTTAAAACACTGATCTTTTCAATACATGATCAAATAAACATTCAAAGAGGAGGAATTTAAAGAGGAAGAGACAGAAGCTTTCTAATCTCTAATTCTCATGTCTGTCAGTGTGAGTTACCACAGCAGTTTTAACACACACTGAGCTTGTGGCCAATTCATGGCTGGGAACAGGACAGGCTGAGGTGTGTCAACGTTACAGCATGAGTCAGCCAACAAATTCATGCCAGGAGATTCCCTCGTGGAGAGGCAACACACTGGAGTAGCTACACCAGTCACATAAAGATGTAAACAAAGATAGCAACAGGACTTATTTCACTGCTGAGGTGCAGCTACCCAAGGAGTTTTGCTGGCAACAAGACCTTAGCAACGAGAGGGAGGATGTGGTCTTCCCAGTTTCCACTAAATATACCCAAAACCAGTAAAATTTATAGCACAGGCTGAGCCTGAGCTGTATAAAAACATAGTCACTGAAAGTTTACAAAACACTGGTTAAAAGAAGAAAAATGGTTATTTAAAGGATGTCAATATTGGTAAGAAATGTAGACTTTGCCTTGATCTCATACTCATCCAACAATAAAATGTCTGTTATTAACATCACCACTTCATAGGACTGAACACAGTAACACAAACTTCTTGTAAGCCTTCATTTGTGATCAAATGACAAATAAACAGGTAAATTAGGCATGTCCTGTATAGAAAACACACGTGGAAGTGATGCACATCATGTGTAAATTAGGTCTGGTTTTATTCTTCCAATTACCTTCAGATGCAGTGATAACTAACCGGAGAAAGACGTTCCTGCAGGCAAGCACTGTCGAGATGCAAGACCATTCTGAATCTTTAGAGCAGCTCACAATTTTAAAGTTACTGGCAATAGAAAGGCAGAAAAAAAACCCAAAAAATGGGAGTATCTTACTGCAAAGGGACCTGGAAAACATTCTGACACAAGTCTCCTTATTGATTTTACCCTAAACACAGAGAAATAAAAAGGTAACAGCAACAATTGGTAACCATTAGGCCCATTTTTCTTTAATCCCAAGCAGAAAAAGAACATTCCCTTAAGTATTGTTTGGGTGGGCACTGAACAAGTGCTAAAACCACCCACTCCTGTTTCTCCCTAGCTGCTGTTTGGTGCTGCTGAGAGTTAAATGGTAAAGCACTAGCATTTACACCATTTTATATCTTCAAGCATTGGTATGAATTGAAGGGATTTTTTTCTGCTTTTTGTAGGTGTGTGATAGTTACACAATGCAGAAATACACGCCGCTGAACACTAATTAAAAACAAATCCTTAAAATACGTATTCCATTTGCTTTAGAGCATCAATTATAAAACCAGATGTTAGAGCCAGATGTCAAAGAATTATTTTTCATAAGCCACAGCTTATAGCCATGTAGCCTCCATTTATCATCTCAGATGGGAACATTTAATTTGACAGCACACATTTTGGTTAATAGCCAGTTTCAACATTAGAACTTGTTTTTGCAATTTTATGTAAAGGGATGCGATAAAACTGTCTATAATGAAAATTCTGTTATTTCAGTACCTCAGCATTTACAAATCATGTCTATCTGTGCACAAGCTGAAAATGTTTCACACACTTGTGAACGTCTGCAGTATGTCTCAGAGGCATAGTTCTTTCCACATGCCAGCTTATTTAATATATATCTACAGATAGAGTTTGCTCCTAGAAGCTGCACTCCAACTTCAGGACATTTATCTTAAGAGAACAGAAAATAAAATATTTTTATTCCTGTGTTTCTTGAACATTACAAAACTTCACTGATTTCAGTGGATAATTTTGGTTAAAAAATATTGCAGTCTGTTACTTTTGGTACATGGTCTTAACAGAAATTTGGGCCTAGAACTCTCGGGGAAGCCTATATTTAGCAATACAAGTCCTGTCATCTTGTGTATTTCTTGCATTTCTAGGTAAAATCTATGCCAGTTCTTCAGCTACTGTCAGGCTGGCACAGATCCAGTTACTTCAACACTGTATTTAAGCTTCTTTAACATTTGACAGGAAAAAAAATTCTATCTGTTCTGAAGCCAGAAATAGTAAGAAAGGGATAACTGGCATACCTTAAAAATCTGCCAATAGATATCAATCTGCCCTGATTTTAGCCCTAAAGGAGAACAGTCCCACTGCAAGGCTTCTACAGAATAAAACCAGGTAATTATATCAAATTATGTGACAAATTTGTGAAAAGAGCAAATTCATTTCCTGTCTGACTAAAGCCAGGATTTGACTCTCCAGATAGTGGGAAGACACAAGTACACTATTTCAACTGTGGTATTTCAGGTTTGAATTATTTTGTCCAGACGGCAAAACAGATTTTTTTGGCTGCCGATCACACGTTTTCAAACCCAGATGTTAATTTTAGAATAAAATCCTCAAGAAGTAAAATCAAGATGTTTAATGCAGCCTTATCAGAAAGAAGTATTATATGTGCTGCCTATACTTGTGAAAAATTAGGGAAAGGGCATTTTGATTGTTCCTATTCATAAATCAAAGAATGCAATGAACTAATACATAAAGAGACTAAAGAAGAACACACAGTATCCTCTATCAAGAAATTCCTATGAAAGGAAAATGTACATGAATCATAACACACCTTTAATTCTTAAATGGGGGCACAGCCAGATCACAGACTCTGACTGCTAATAAGAAGAAAAGAGTCTCTTAACTGCAGATTAATATCAAAATCATGGCCAACATCCCTTCAGGATGACATAGAAGAAACCATACAAGCCAGCTTTACTTTTCTATTAAGAAGGATTTCAAAATGTTTCTAAGAGGAGAAAAAAAGCACATCTGAATTGGTCTTACCAGCTACCAAGAAAGAAAGAATAAAAAAGTAAAAAAATAAGTGTGTGAATAAGAGTATCACTCCTGGTTGCCTGCTAGTTTCTTTAGTAAGCCAGAAATGGGAAATCTTAAGCTTCTTTTTGTTTTACAGCTCTAAGTCAGCATCACCTTTTGGGAATCCAAAGGCTTTGGACACCTGGGGACCTCACCCTAGGATGGCTTTGCCATACAGGCTGCATTAAGGGTGGTGGCTTCAGGTCAGAAAGCCAGAGATCCCAAAGGCCACATGCATCCTGGCAGGGGTGCTGAACTTCTGTGTTAACTCCTCCATACACTTCAGAGGCAGAAATGCAGGAGGCCTGGATGTAACCATGCTCAGAGAACCTTCCAGATTCTGAGCTGATGTGGATAGGAGGGTCGAGAGTCCTCCTGTGAAATAAATGCTTTCATAAGGTTTGGGTTTGGTGGTTTTTTTGCTTGTTTTGTTTTTGGTTTTTTTTCCCCTTGATATTTTCCTGCCTCCTAGATTGGAAGTTCCACCTATTAGAATTGGTGGAACATCAGTATTACTCCTTCTGATCAGTATGCAAGCAAAACAAAAGCAAACATATTATGTCAGTTACTAGATCATATTATATTATAGATTGTTGTGGCACATGTTTTTTCCTGATTTTATTGTTAATTATATTATTGTAGTTTATTCCTATGTTCCCCCCCGTTTGCTTGTCCCAATGGTTTCATCCTCAATTGTACCCTCCCCTAAACTGCCCTTCAATGTGTCTCCTCCCCTTATTCCAGTACCTTCCCCATCCATCACCCAAACCCTGCCCCTCCTTCCAAACCTTCGCTTGTCAATCCCCATATGGGCCAATCCCTGAAATACCCACTCCCTTGGAAATCCCCTAAACCTCAATGCCCAGTTGGCCCATGTGACCCCTTTTCTCCTCTCCTTGTTCCCATTGGATTGTGTTCTGTAAACCCCACCCTATGATCCTCCCCTATGGTTCCCTGATTGGTTTACTGTTTATGCCCACCCCTTATTGTGTATCCCTATAAAACCCCTTGCACAGTAGTGCTCAGGGTTCTTTTGTTCTGCTCTCTTTGATGACAATGAGCCCTGCCTTGGGAACCCGAGAGCAGAAGAGCCTCCTCTCTGCCCTTTGTCTCTCCCTTGAAGGCGGTCTGTCTCCATAAATCAAAGCTCTGAGGTTCTGTCACTGACACAACACCTGCAGTGACAGTTCCCTACACTCAGCGTGGCCCTTACAGACCATCGTGTAGTGGGTCAGAGCTAGCTGGGATCCGGAGGGCCACGTCAATAGGTCATATTATAGATCATATTATAGATTACATTATGTAAGTTACTAGATCAGAATATACTCATGACTTCTTTTTCCAGTTCCTGAAAAAATAAAAAATAAAAAAAGTATTTAAGTACCAGAGTTATTCAGCTATTCACACACTGAAAACTCCGATTTTTCAACACCCTGTAGCAGTAAAGTCAGCTCAAAGCTTTTGAGCAAGTCACAGTTCCTTTCATGATTTTGGATATTTGTATACAAATACAACATAAAGAGATTGAATTTACTACTGAACTTCTGATACACACAAAATAATGTTCTGACACAGGAAAATGCCTGTATGCAGTAATTGTAACTATTGGTTTCAGTTGTTTTGGTCTGGCTAAAGGCTTTCAGTGCTCTCATATCTTCTAATATGGAGAGAACACACAGGAGAACAGCATTGCAGCTTAATTGACTTGTTAAAAATGCAGAGGCAATGAGAAACTAACATTCTACATTTTCACATAGATCGTGCATGTTGAACAGCTCTGACATTCAGATCATTAGCCATAAAAAAGTTGTTTTTCCAGTCACGAACATCCATGTTTTCATTTCAGCAGCCATAACACTCTAATGGCTAAATGGGGTTGCATTCCCAGAGTGTCTGGGAAATTATTTTGCTAATGTCGGTTCACAAACTCATTACCAAACTGAATTCCAGCATCTTTTCCAGTGTCTAGCCAGAATATCAAGTTTCAGGCACCTTTCACTACTCCTTATTTATGTAATTCTTTATTAAACCTGAGTTACAGCCTTTTTTTTACAACTTGGGCATATAAAGTAACAAGGTTCTGGATTACTGGAAAAAATTCAGCAGCAGCTTGAGAAGTACCACAGAATTGGGATGGAAATGTAAAATAATTTACAGAGCAGTAGCATACACAATGCTGGCAGCGGGGCCATTTGATGTTGATGCAATTCCCATGGCTGTTGCTGCATGCTTTCTATTTTACACAGGAGGGTGTGTTGCATTCTTTCCCATCTCACCTTAGCCCAGGAACTCATTTCTGAGGAATAACTGTTTCAAGAGCAATATCAAATTTCCACAGTAAGACGACCAGCACGGCAGCTAAATAATCTGCACTGATGCAGCACTGCAGATGTTTGAAACACCGTGCAGACAATTAACTCGTTAAATCTCCGGCACCCTTTCCAAGACAGGCAGGTAGAAGGGAATGCATTACAGGCACAGTCATGTGGCAGCCAAAGGAGTGCACCAGGTAGGAGGAAACAGGGACAAACTCCTCTCAGAGGACAAGGGACAAGAGCACAACCAGCACAAGAAGTAGATGGAAAATTACTATTAGGGCTTGGGGAAAAAAACAGCTCTTACAGAAAGGGTGGTCACACCATGGAACAAACTGCTCTGCTATGGAATCTCCATCCTTGGAGCTATTCAAGAATTGCTTGGGAAAGGCCCCAGCAACCTCAACTGACTTCTTAGTTGCATTTACAATGAAGAAAGCTCTCCTGTGACCAGATTGGACCAGCCAACTTCCCCTCCCAGCCTAATTTATTTCATGATTTGATCTCACTTTCCATGTTCAGGACTCCATAGTTTGGGATCAGAAAAGGGAAGCCTGCACTGTGGAAAGGGGAAGCATGTTTTCTGCCACACAGGGAGGGCGGTAGAGGCTGAGCAATGCAGAAGCAGCTTCAGCAGCACACCCAAAATTCTTTTTCTTTTTTAATGCTTGCTCTACATCCTTAGAAAAAAGACAGCATGCACTAAAACCATAAACTTTATCACTCTAATTTCATATCCTCAAACAGTATTTTTTTGGAAAGGGCTATGACACAATCAGTTTTCCATGGAAATTTGAAGGGCAACGACATCCCTGCAAACTGAAGAATGTTTACAGCTGGAGGTAGGCTGGAACCAGGGAGCCTTTCATATTCTACCCTAAATCCATCTCAGTGGATACAGCATTTTAAAAAGTCACTAACTTTTGAAAATTGATTTTTGCCAATTAAATATCTGGCCTGTGCAACAGCTATTAGCTGAAGACTTCTGCATTTTCTTTTTGCTCCTTCAAAATCTCAGTTTGATGTATTCTGTCTTAAAATGTCAAATTAGCTACAAAAATAATAAAAAAATTTTCAAGTGTCCTAAAGAGCAATCTAATTTTAATTTTGCTGCTGCAGTAAAATTAACAATTCAAATCAAGCATTCTTGCAAGAAAGTTAGAATTGCATTTAAACTGTAAAATTATTTTCATCTTATCAAGCTTACTAAACTAAGTAGCAAAGTTTTCTATCACATCAATGTCTATTTAAGTCTCACAAAGAAGGAAAACTCCTAAATATTTAAAAATTGAAAAAAACATAGGACTTTGTTTCATCCTCCCCAACTTCTAGAAGAACCTGCACAATTAACTTCAAGATACTTCAGGTAGTTTCATTTTGGTTCTAACGGTATTTCATGAGTTGGTGGTGTGCTTGCTCAAGAGCAACTTCAAGAAAATTAAATCAAATACAGTAATGCAAAGCTGCAGACTGAAAAAAAAAAGAAGTTCGTAAATTCTACCTTGCACAAAGAGGTGGTATTCAGAAAGTTATGGCCAGTTCTAATTATCACAAGAAAACAGCTGGCATGTAAAATTGTTAGTTAGTGACCAAAAATACACACAGATCTGTCATTTAAATTTATTTCAGACTGGAAATGGGCTCTTGGAATGAAGAAAACCTATAACTAATTGATTTATACACTCTAATTTGTTTATTTCAGTCAGAACATAAACATTTCAGACATTCCTGAAAGACCTGGCAAGGAAATTAACTGAGAAATGATGATGTTTCTTGCTTGAGTATTTTATCATTATTCATTTTATTACTCCTTTTTTTTTCTACTGGATATATGAAATATGCAAAAGTTCCTGTTATTGTAATACAGATACATAAACAGAGGAATTTGGCTTTTTCCTGACTCCATTGTAAAGGAAAATAAAACAGAATGTCACCTATTGTCAGAGTTAGGCATGGTTGCATTTTTTCAAAACTACATTTACTGCAGACTATATATGTGGGAATTCAGATCAAATCTCATTCTGCCCATCCACTTTTCCTTCTGTCACACAGATTCCCTTTATTTCCTCCTGCCATTTCCCAGGCTTTCTTGACACTTGGAACAGCACCACTGAGGAGCTGGGAGGGATTATCACAACCTATAACAGTGCTCCATCACAAAAATGGGCCTTGCTCTAAGAGGCACTTAATGAGTAATTAACAATATATAACCTGCAACTTGAAATAATTATTTGCCATCATTATAAGTTGAATTAAAAAAACCATCCATATATATTTAGGTTTCCTAATACCAAGAAGGCTCATTTTGAATTAGTACCACTCTCTTTAGTCCCATTTTACTTCATTTTTATTTCATTTTTTTGCTTTCATTTTGCTAGTAATTGGAAAAAAATCCCAACATTTTGAAGCTTATAAAGCAAAAGGTATGCCAACATCATTCACAAAGCAACCCTACTGCAAGGCTGGTCTCACTTTCTGTCAAATGTTAGAGAGTAAATAAACATTTTAAACTGCCATCCAACTGTAAATATGTCTTTCTCAGTGCAGTCTCTGACAGTAGGCTTTTCTCTTTCTGTGTATATGCATGAACATTCATATAAAACTCAGAGGGAAAAGCACTAAAAATGGCACTGGGAAGATTCAGTAAGCCTAAAGAGAATCACATAAGTCTTTTTTCCATATCTTCCAGGTTCAGAAGTCAGACAAAACTAGAAACTACCATGTTCAATTTTTGCATAATCCTTATTTCATATTAAGAGTATAAATTAGAGTCTAATCATTAATCTGGATCTCTCGAGAACATACCAAACCTAAACACAGAAAGAAAACCATGCTGAGGGAATGGCCTGAAGTTGTCTCAGGAGAGGTTTAGGGTGGATATTAAAAAAAGGTTCTTCACCCAGAGAGTGGCTGGCCACTGCACAGGCTCCCCAGGGCAGTGGTCACAGCACCAGCCTGACAGATCTTAAGGGATGTTCAGACAATGTTCTCAGGCACATGGTGGGATTCTTGGGGTGTCCTGCACAGGGCCAGGAGCTGCACTTGATGATCCCTGTGGGTCCTTTCCAGCTCTGGATATTCTGTGATTCTGGGCAGCCTCTGGGATAAATGGCTTCAGCATGTTTCCATATCCTTTTGTGGGGCATTGTGACTGAACACAAAATCTGAGGGCATTGCACCTATTCCACAGGCCAGGAGGGTCAATCCAACACCCCTTGGATTATAGGGAGCTCAGTTTTGTTATACCACCCATCCTGACTTTCACCCAGGTACAAAAACACTGAATTCTGCACCTTGTCACTAACAACAGGGAAGGTTGACAGTGGTGTGTGCAATGCCACATGCCGCCAACAACAGAAGGATGCTGGTAAGATAAATACAGAAAGACAATCTGTATCCTTCAGAAAAAACACAATCCTGAGTAATTGAAATTGGTTCAGAAGTTTCATTTGCGACCATAGGTAATACTGATTTTCCTTTAAGGATGCTGACCCAAGCAATATGCCTGATGTATCACAGAACAACTCTTAATTATTTTAAAGAATAAATGAATCAATTAACTGGACTCTTAGAGTGGTAAAAGAATGAATTAGGACTGGTTAGTATGACCTAACATGCAATTGTTTAAAGATTTTAATAAAATATATAACCACAGCACTTAAACTTTTAGATATACAGGTTTTTGGTTTCCCAAAAGTAGAAAAAGAGCAAGTAAAATTCCGCCTTAAGAAACGTATTTTTCTTTTTAGGCAGACCACAACCAAAGCAAACAATCAGACCCAGCCTCGAGTGCCCCCAGCTTCAAGAATCCTGCTGGTCCCATGACAGACCCAATTCAGACCTCTCCAAGGAGTGAAGTGAGGTTCTCAAAGCCCACAGTCTCCAGCAGTACCTTTTACTCATTGCAGTTTCACTTTATGATGATTCTGAGCATACATGTCCCTAACCATGACCTCTTCCAAAACTTCAGAGCACTTAGAGAAAACTAGACTAATTTTTCCTTCAGCACTGGGCTCTCATCATCTACCTGTGACCTGTTCCTGACTTGCACACACAGGCTGGTTCTCTCTGCCTGTACATGAAGAGACCCGCCCTTTTTCTGATGGGGATCCATTTCAAATGCTGGCATGAAGAGCATGTCGGGAGCTGCTGGCTGAGAGGGGCTTGGAAGAAAGCTGGAGGAAGGGAGCTGGGCTCATGCATGAGTTTTCCACACACTTTTGTAAGGATTTTAGGCTAGTCCAGACAGTTGGGAAATCCTGAATGATCCATTTTTATTACACTTACATTTCCACTGTAGATATAACTCATGTTGGACTGGTGGCAAAAAAGCACCATGCTCAAAGCCAAAGAAGATGTAGCACATTTCAAAACAGTCTTTTTCACATCTCTATGGTTATTCTAGGAGGAGTTAATGTAAAAAGTAGCCAGGATGACATCTGCATTAATATATACATGCAGCACCTATGGGTTTACTCGTTAATTAAAGCAAGAGCCTTTATGTCATTTGTACAGCGTGAGGTAAAGAACATTTTTCCTGTCTGTATAAGCTTTGGAACACCAGTTTCCTCCCTAAAGAGCACATAATAGCTACATTTAAGTAAATCAGGTCAATATGTCCTTCTTTATTTTATGTTAAGGTAAACTAACCTTCCTGTCCCACTGCAGCCTAATTTTTCTTTATGGCTATTTAAAACCTATTATAGGTTAACATTAACGTTCAGACTGCTTCCTGCACTGTCTGATTTTGCTAGATGATAAACTTAATAGCACTTAGTGACAGACAGCAACCCAGAAGCTGGGGGAAGGGGGGATTTCATCTCCAACAGCAGCCTACACCATTCATTGCAGTTTATAACAACATCAATAAAAAGGCAGATCTACTGTAAAATGCCTGCGGTGGCAATTACTCTCATTTGTTTACTTTGGCTGCAGTCACCAGAGAGCAGGATCCATTCTGCTTACCATGCACCACCTCTTCCCTTCCAGTCAGTCCTGTCCCCCATCTGGACAGGGAGAAGCGTAACTCGGGGTGGGGATCAGGGAAGTTTAGAGGACGGATACCATACCGCACCTGGCACAGACCACATTTCTCCAGCACACAGATAGAGTTCACTCTGCTGGTGTGGCAGGAGGAATTAACATTCAATGGTCCACACACAAACTATAACCTTGGAAAAGACATTACCTCACAAGAAAAAAATTTTGCACTGTATTCATTTTTCAAGATTGAATTAAGCCTGTTTTGGTTAAATGTGAATATCAGTAGTTTCAAAACCCAGATCTGATGCATATGTCTCTCTATACTGCCTCAGAGGTTCAATCAGGGGATGTTTAAAAGCCTTTTGCTTGCAGCAAAAGTCATTCAAGAGGCACGAGAAATTATTTGTCAAGAGGTTTCTGATTCCCAAAGCTGATATTCAGGAACATTTTGTTCTCAGGATCGGTGTGGCTTCTAGAGACAGCATGACAGTTATGCTCTGAGGGTGCTTTGGAAATGTCTTCATTGGCCATGAGCAGTATTTATAGTATGAAAGACTGTGTAAGTTACTTCTGCAACACTGAATTTCTAAAGACATTCACACTTGGCTGATACCTGAGTCTTATCTTTCAGGAAAAAAAAAAAAAAAGAAATAAAGAGATAGAAAGGAAAACCTTTGTGTTAACAATGACAACTGAAAGACTAGCTGTTCTCTTAAAACAATACAAATGATGTTAAAATTATTCTAAGCTGGTTGTGGGCCTTCCTGTCCTCAGGTTACTTGGTACAGAGTAAAATGCATGGAATAAAGAGAAGAAGTTTCAACACCGTAAGAAATTATGGACTCTATGATTTTGCTCTGGCTGACAGTTTCCATATAGTCATGGAAAACCAGAAAAATTTTTAAAATATGTCTATGTACCTCCTTGCACAGATTTAGCTACTTTGGTAGTGCACATAAGGAGGTATCACAGAAGATGTTGCTATCTTCTTGCCAAGGAAACCAGACAGGTATCAATCTGTACTCTCTGAAGAGCAGCACAAAGCAACCAGTCCTTTCATTTATCAACTACCTCCTACAATTGGACTCAATTATTCTTATGGGTCCCCTCCAACTCAGGATATTCTATTGCACGATAATGCAAACAGCTACAAGTATTGACCTTCGTCCATGTGAAAACAAAATGTCTTGCATTTGTCGCAAAAACTCCAAAAATCTCTCTAGCAAAATAAATACCCACCACAGTTACAGATATCTGCTTATCTTTTCAGCATGTCATGACTATTTTTTTCATCCCAAAGTATGAGATCTCAAGATGGACCCAAGAGACGGGACAGGAAGAAGCTGGGTAGCCCTTTAAAGAGGGAGATGCTAAGCTGTACATAAAGGAGAGCTCCTCTGAGCACAGAGCAGCCACACAGCACATCTGACCACAACATTTCTACTTCACCTGTGTCCCATGACACAGGAAAAGAGCAAAACAGTCGCAGGAAAGGAGGCAGAAGTCAACTGTAAGAGTTTCATTCTGAACACATGATATTCAAAAGTCAGAATAAAGGAGTTATCAAGGAACACCAACAGCCATGGAAATGTATGTAAGCAGCAAAGACAGGTGCTACGTATGCCCCTTCTGCTTCCCGTCCTCAATGTACACTCAGTTTCGGGGTGCAGTGGCATCCCAGAAAGCTGCAAATGCTCAGGAGTGCATTGGTCTCCTGCCTCTCTAATAACCCCTTGGAAAAACAAACTGTTTAATATAAATTAAACCTAGGAATCTAGTCTAAACCAAGATCTAGGCAAGACCCCAGCCAACCTAAAACATGGAGAGGCACAAAAGTGCTGTAAAAGCACCTTTGCACTCAGGAGGAACTGAGCCCCAAACCCCACAGTTGGAGGCAAATGCGGTTGGTTGGGAAAGAAAAACTAAAGTCTTGTTGCAAGCCAGCCTCCAAGGCTGAGCCCCAGCCAAGGCAATACCTGCAGCACGTGTGCTGGTGGCACGAAGGCACCTCTGTGCCACGGCCAGCAGGACAGCAGCACGGTACCAGCCAAAGGGCTGGCTGAGAACAGCCACAGATGGTTTCACTGCCTGCGCCAGGCAGCCAGCCCTGGCCGAGGGGAAACCTGGACACAGGACAAGTCAGAGAGGGGGCAAATGTTCTACTCCTTCTCAAAACAAGTTGCTATTTTCATTTTGAAGTTTCAGACTCTTTGGACCTAATTAAATTTGAAGAAGGAAATGAGAAGTAAGCAAAATTCTTGGAGAACGGACTGGTTTTCTCAGCTAGCTGGGACTGCAGGCAAAGTATGAAAGGCAGTGTCAGGTGCTAAAGCAAACCTCTGTGTTCTTTAAAAGCAACAAGAAAAGTGTGAACAAAGTGAGGATATGCTTATTTTAGGAATGAAGTTATTTTATAGGAAACACACCAACCCCAGTGTTCTTCTAATCTTCTTTTTTAATACTCAGTGCTTGTAAATTCCTTCAATCTGGGAAGTCAGAGATTTCATCTGATACCATAAATATTTGTTCCACATAATTTTGGGTTTGTTTTTTTTTTTTCTAGTTCTTGATGTTTATATAAATATCACTTACTGAACACTAGACCTGTGAAAAATGGAGGAAATAGGCCCTTAACCACCCTGTGCAGGTCATCTGCAACAAATCTCATGGCAGAGCAGAGGAGCCTCTGGAAGTCCGGTTTATCACCATCTGCAAAACTTGGTAGTAAACTTCCAGAGACTCACCATGGAGAGTCCAAACAACTGTTATTGGTCTTAAAATGAAAAGAACAATTGCTTCATGGAGCTAAAGACAGCATGCTGTCTTGGCATCAATTCCTACAAAGTTTGTTGACGATACAAAACAGTAAATAACACAGATTTCCAATTTACACCTCTTAAAGCACAGCCTAAAAATAGGAAAGACTCCTACAACAAAGCATCTTCCACTGAGTGCTCCAGAAAGAAATTCTTACATCTTCTTCTAGACCACACAAAAACCAGGTGGAATCAGTTCTGAAGTCAGATTTTAATAGTTCTGAGTGAGATTTGCTTTCACAGTTGCATTATTGAAGCCACGTAAACTCCTGGGATCTATATTATAAGCTGCAGAGTTTAAATTTCTCTCTGTGTGGAGAAATGCCTGATTCAGTTTGTTTTGAATCTGCTGCCTATCAACTTCTTTTGATCTTGTCAAAGGCTGTCTGGAGAGAATACTGTCAATGGAATTTTTGTGAAACCTACATAAGAATCTGAGAAGATTACTACACAGTTTGGATGTTAGAGGAACCTCTGCAAAGAGAATGCAAATTTTCAGGTTTTTAACTGATTCAGAACTTTGGTTCAGCTGATAACAATTGAAGAATTTTATTCTCTAGTGCCTTTTAGTGGCCCACATTAAAAAAAAAAAAAAAAGAAAAAAGACAAACACCAACAACTTCTGTCCTTTTCCAAGTTCAAAGAGATATTCTTTTTCTTTAACCCTGCATTATGGCAAAGAAAGTGACATTTAAAGTCAGCATTAAGAAAGAGCCTTGAGAAGAGTGTAGATGTATGCAAATTCCCTCTTTCTATTCAGTTTCTTTTTTTTTATTAGCTTTTTGTGTCTCTAGCTATTTGTATTTATTTGTATGATCTCTGTTACTGCAGCCACTTCCAAATCTTAGCAAAAGTCAGTAATTTCTTCACCTTCACTTCGTGGGAAGTCGTGGGGGCAAAAAAAAGTAATGTTGTTTAGCCCAAGTTCAAGCAGAAACACAGAAATTCAGAAATAAATTCTGAATGTTGGTCAGCTTTAATTTTTATTTAACACATTCCAGTGCACTCTTCCCCTCTCCTGGTGTGAGATAAGAGCAGATTATCAGATGACCCTTCAGGCACACAGTGACTTACCCAGAGACAGGCCAGAAGATCTGAACATGTTCTCCCAAATTCCGCAACAGTCCACTTGCCACAGGACTGTTTTCCCTGACTGCTCCAAGTCATTTAGTATACTGCAGCTTGGTACAGTAGTACAGCTAAAGGAGAACAGAGTCGACTTCCAGAGCCGTAACATTTTCCTAGAAAGAGCAGATTTATAAGAGCCACCCTCATCACAGGTGGGAAGTTTAATGAAGTGCCTTGCAGTGTTGAAACACCATATCAGATTTTACCTCTTATATACTCCCTCCCATATTACTTAGGGTTCATTCTCTGCTAATTTTTGGGTGACTATATAAACAACAGAATAAAGCTTCCTCTTCTTTGAACAAGTTCTTTTAACCATTCAAAAATGTGAAGAGAATCAGCAATATTATAAATAAAAGCCTAAAGTTTTTTCCACACACCACCTTTCAAACATGATTGCTCAGTAATGCGGGCTGGGTCCAGGGGGTCAGACAGACCCCCTGCTGCTGCAGATGTTCCCGGATAGCCAGGTCCCGGGAGGGACTGCTTTGTCCTGGAGATCTCCAGCAGGCTCCTAGTCACCAGGCTATCCTAGCAAGCTCAGCCTGAGGTAATCAAGCAGTTCAGCTCTTAGTGATTGCAGCTCTCAGGATTTCAGCTCTATAGCTTCCTAAGGTCTGCCGTGGCTGGCTCAGGGAAGAAGAGAGGAGAAGGCCGTGTAGAGGTTCCACAGAATGGTTTCATGCAGGTTCCGTGAAGAGGTGTCCAGTGACGGCTTCTTCTGCAGAACTGGGAAGAAATGGGGGTTTTTATAGGGTTAGTTAGGATTGGGAAACTACCTGATAGTTTTAGGGTTGGGGTGAAATAACCTATAGTCTTAGGACATCTGGAATGTAGCCAATAGTGTTACAGAGAGATAAGAGAGGGTCTTGAGGAGGGAAGCAGAGCCTAGTCCATGATTAGGCATTTCCTGTCTCCAAGGAGGCCTAGCAGCAGGCTCTGTGACTGCAATAGCTCAGTACAGGTATGTTAGTGCTGTACTGGCATATTCATCTGTTACAAGTCACCTGAAAACAAATGTGACTTTAAATGTTAAGTCTGTCTACCCTTGGTGAAAATAAATGGAATTTTATATGGTATGAGAGACACAGGTAAAAGCTAACATCAGTGTATTACAGTATTTATTAGCTGAGCAGTTTATTAATAATTCCTTTAAAAGTTGCAGGAATCGTTGCTACAATTCGTCTCAAGCAATTGTCTCAGGGCACAAATATTAACATAAAATGATAGGAAAGCAACAAAAGCAATATGCAACATCACATATAGAAGGATATTTGGTGACCACTACTAAAGAAGTGAACTACCTCATTTTATGACTAAAAAGATTTAAACATTATTCCACACCATTTTTGGTATCTCCAGACCCAGTTGCCTAAGCAGTTTCATCTTTCTCAAGCTGCAAACCCATGTAGAAGGGACTCGCCGGCCAGCAGGAAAAGAGAATCTATGGCAATGTCTGGGTCAGCAACTACAGGAATGATGTTGCTTCCCAGACTTTCCACTGGAAAGCAATGGTTTTGTCTTTTGCAGTGAAAAAGGACACTCTAATGGTTCCAAGCAAAACAGGGCTCAGCTCAACTACAGGACTCAGGTTTTGCTTAGAGGATCTATTAAAAAAGCAGTGAAACATCATCCCAGCTGTAACTTGCTGTTGTTAAGAGATACTTAAAAAAAAAATTAAAAAAAATAAAACCAAAAAACACTCAGAGTGCACTTCAAAGTGCTTCTTAGATGAAAAATTACCCTATTTTGGAGCTAGCTTTAGATACTACAATGATGAATTTCATAACCTATCATTTACTAGTCAAAACAAGAATTCATTATCAAGACTCCTGCACAATTACCTTAGTTTACAAAATTCATAATCCTTTATGCTTCCGTGCACCATCACTGACAATATCCAGATAATAAAAATCATGTTCCAAATTTCCCAGTAACTGGTTTTTCATGTGAACCATAAATAGAGAATATTAAAAGGAAAGAAAACAACTGAAGACGATATAAATTTTGAGAAACCTGCTGGATAATGGGGACTATATCTATTGTTTTGACTACAAAAGCCACTAAATAATACACATTGTATACAAACATGGAAAGAGACATTAAATAAAAAGAAAAACTTAAAAAAAAAACAACAGAGCTTAATATTGGTTCTCTTTTTCCAAAGAAAGCTTCACTTCTTGAAAGATGTGAGAAATGTGTGATTTCTCACCCATTTATAGGGCTAGCTTTGAAATTTTATGTGTTAGACAGTTTCTTTGCTTTCTGTAACTTTTCCATAACTTTCACAGACACAGAAAAAAAAAGTTAGTTCTCCAAAACAATTACTTCAAATAAGTTTGCAACCACTCAATATACTCCACACAAAGTACAGACATGGTCAGACTTCTATGTCTCCATTTCTCTTCTCAGGCCCAGATCAGAGAAAAATATACACTGAAGTCTGTTAAAGTTTTATCTGCATTGAAGCACAATTACCATAGTTATCAAATATTTGAAGATATATCAAAGTCACATGCAGTACACAGCTACTTTAAAAAAAAAAATCTTAAAGTATAATGTGGAAGATTGCTGATCTATTCATTTGATCTTATTTAAGTTAATCAAAATTCCAATGCACAGACTGTATGCTATAATGTGTATCACTGAAATTATTTCTGAAAAACCTCCGAAATAATGACAGTTTTACCTGGTTTAATGATGCTGTCATCAAAATATACACCTTATCCTTGGCTAACTGTTGCGGCTTTTATTTTTGTTCTGTTTTATTCATTATGGTTTAATCCCTACTCCTCTGTAATTTTGTTAAAGTTGGTTCCTCCCATCCATTTCTCCTCCCCTAGCTCCAACCCCCTAGTTGTCAGTTACCCTTACCACTCCCTTTCTTCCAGACCCTTCCCTGTCAATCCCCACATGGGCCAATCCCTGAAGTGTCCACCCCTTTGGAAATCACCTAAACCTCGACATCCCATTGGCCCATGTGACCCCAGTCTCTCCTCCTCCTGCTGCGATTTGTCCTTTGCTATGAGACAATCCCTTTCCTCCGCCCTCTCTCCTCCCCGTCAACCTCCCCATTGGTTCCCCAGTTGTGTCCGCCCCCTGTTTGATGCCCATGCTTAAACCCCTGCACAGTGCTGTTCCTTTGGTTTTTTTTGCCCCGGTTCCTTTCAGGAATTGCACTGCTTTGGACCGTATCCCAGTGTGAAGGTCTCCTCTTTCTCCTTTTCCTCTCGCCAGTCAGCGGCTTTTCCCCCTAGTGAGCAGAGGCTCACGAGGTTGGGTGCCCGGCACTCATCGCGCCGACACCCTTCCCCACACACGCTGCGTGCACCCTCTGGGGCACCCGTGTGGGTGACTTAACATCCAGCGCCACAGA
Organism: Bombycilla garrulus; assembly: GCA_013400315.1. Classification (NCBI taxonomy): domain Eukaryota; kingdom Metazoa; phylum Chordata; class Aves; order Passeriformes; family Bombycillidae; genus Bombycilla; species Bombycilla garrulus. The sequence continues at coordinate 187,983 of VXBU01017008.1, read as the reverse complement.
GGGGATGTGGGATTGTGCTCCGGAGGGGCCACGACAGCTAACGACAACAGCTAAAAGGCATAAAGCAAAGAGAACTTTATTATTACCTATATGCCCATGAAACAAACCTGTAGGACAACATCTGGAACACAAACTGGATACTATCTAAACCTGGGGTATGTTTTTTTGAAAAGTAACTGAAATGGGATGGTTTAGTCCTTATTTTAATGCAGGATTATAAACTTAAATACAACATGTTTATTTTAGACTGGGGAAACAAACAAAACAAAAAAAAAAACTAAAAGGAGGAGAAAAAAAACAAACCAGCAACAACAAACTAACAAAATAACATGGGAATAAGAAAACATTGGAAACAAAAAATACTAACATACTCCATAGGCAAATGCAGTGATCCTCAAGAGTTTTTGACACGTATTAAATTGTTAAAAAAATTATCAAAAGCTTGACCAAAACAGTGTTTCCAATACAGAACTAAGTCAGATGCAAAGAGCCTTGAAGTCAAAGCTTCTTTCTTAGCACACTTCAAAGGGCTGTGAATTAGACTACAAGTAACAACCTGCTTTGACTTGTTTAGTTTCATGTTATTTTATACATTCAAGATATACATCAGTCACAATTCTTTGAAAATGAAAAATATCCTTTGTTAGGAATGACTGATTTTTAGTCTATACCTGTGTCCGTCCCTAAAACTACCACAGTAAACAAACTTAATTTTCAGATTGATCTAACTGAACAATTTTTCTAAGATTCAGACTACAGAAAATTATGTAATACAGGATCAAATTCAAATTCTTTTAACATAAGGGGCTTAAAAAAAAGCAAATATTTCAGACCTGCCTGGGTCTGATTGGGAGGAACGATCATCACTGATAACCTGTACTAAGACCTAAGCTTACTCAAGCCCGTCAACATGTTGATGCACCTGTTCCCGTTTGTGCTTTTCCAACTAGAGTCATGCCTGACATTGACAAAGTCCCTGTGAGCACCCACAAGGAAACCCTCCTCAGATTGGGAAGTGCGCCACGCACAGATCAGAGATGTCACAGTCATGGGGTGACATCATCACCCAGATGGAAGGTTAGAAGGGTATTTGTGCAGCAACAGCAACACACACCTTGCAGAGTTGGAGAGGCTTGCGGAGGAGGAGCTTGCCCAAGGCTACTGAGCTGGTTTTGGTGCCTCTGAGGCAGCCCTCACGCTTGTCTTTCACTCAGTGAAGGATTGGCAGGCTTTGTCAGGAGGAGAAGAGCCGGCAGTGCTGCGGCACAGACCCGGCAGGCACTCTTCCTGACCCACAATGGTGCAGCAGCACGCTGCTGAGAAGCGTCCTCCTGGGAAGGAGCAAGGTGAGGGTGAAGTCTCCCTCCCCACGGCTCCCCACGGTTGGCAGAGGGACGGCGGCCAAGAGCAGAGGCCAGGGGGAGCAGGAGCTCCACACAACGACCCGGGGCTAGGGCCCCTCCTCTCTTGGGCTAGCGGGGCCAGGCTGGGCTGTGCGCACTGTGCTTCCCCTGCCCTTAAGCTAGCCCAGCAGGGACACAGCAGGGCCTTGGGGACACTCCTGCAGGAACATTTCCTGAGCCCTGCGGAGGTGCTCACACCACTTGCCCTCTCTCTCCTCAATGTGCATGCTGTGTCACCGGGCAGAGGCAGATGCTAGCAGCAGCAGCAGCCTCTCCGGAGGGCCCAGGCCGCAGCAGATTCGACGCCGTTCCTGGAGACAGCCAGCACAAGGCTCGAGCATCCGGACGGTGCAACCCATCCGTCTCAGCCGCGCGGCGCTGCTGCGTACTGACACCATCAGCCCCAGCGCCGCCCGGCAGGAGGTTTCAGGGCAGTCCCAGACCGTGGTGATGGTCAACGGCGGCGGAGGCGGTGGCAGCGTTGGGAGCCGCGGCAGTAGCGGCAGCAGCAGCTGCTTCCCCTGCACAAAGCGGGGCTCGAAGCGGGGCCATCCAGAGCCGGAGATGCACGAGCAGCCGATGGCAAAACGCCGCAGGATCGACCACATGGCAGCCCAGAGCCCTGAGACCGGCGGCTGGAGCAGCTGCAGCACCACCAGTCAGGTGGTGCCTAAGCTATCCCAGGACACTCAGTCATCCAGGAGCCAAGCAACTCCATCCACAACCCCATGGCTCTTCCCTGACTTGGTGACAGGCAGCCGCTCCCAGCCTGGGCCACTTCGTCGGAGACACGTCTGGCGGCTGCAGCGGCGAGCGAGAAAGCCCTACACTCGGCCTGAAAAGCACAGCAAGATCAGACGAGCTTGAACCCCTGGTGCTCATCCCCCTCACCCCTAAAAATAAAGTTTTCTGTTTGTTTGAACTGGGACATCCCACATTGCATTCCATCTCGCAGCCTCCTGCGGCTGATCTCCAAACAGAGGCCTCGGCTCAGTGAGACACTCCAGAAGGTGTGTGCCCTCACGGGCTCAACCTGTCCCATGGCAACACTCAGTGCTAGATGAAGCGCTGGCCTGGAGGTGCCAGCTCTGCTTCTGCTCTCCCGTCGGCAAGGGAAAAGCCAAAATGGTGCAAAAGGGCCATGGAGATTTTGCAAGCACTCCTGGCTCAGGCAGCCTCAGTGGGAGGGCGCAGCTCTGCCTGCTTCAGGTTCCCGGGAGGGAAAATCCTGGATGCAGCAGGATTATTCCCCTCCCAGCCCAGGCACAGTTCAATCTGCCTGTACTGACACGGGGTTGCACATACCAGCCTGGAGAGCAGCCGGGACACAGCAGCTGATGCTCGGAAGGCAAAGCTAAGCCCAGCCCCCCCGCCCCAGTAAAAATACACTGCACCAGTGGCCTGAGGCTGGCTGCCTTATTTTTGGAAGATTTTACACAAGTGCCAGCTCACCTTAGGGGAGAAGTGGCAGAGAGGCTTGATGGCAAGAAGTTTGTTTCTGTCACAGTGGCAGCCCTGACTCCTGCCGGTTTACCAGACAGGCACTTTGAGACATCTCTGATTTCGCACCCAAACTACCATTTCCCCTTCTCTGGGGTGCCTTCCCCTCAGCAGGAGTCTCAGCCACTGCACTTGCACAATTGCCTTGGTTCCCTGAACACCCTTGGGGGCTCTTCCAGGATCTGAATTAGTGTGATCACAGACTTTGTTGCTAATGGAGATGAGAACTGCTGTGTGCAATCGAAAAAGTATTTTTATGAACCATGTTTCAGAAAATGCACTTGTCACTGGGCAGCAGGAGTGGGTTTCTTGGAAAATCAGGATCTGTTCCACTTCCACACAAGTGTTGCAGGAGGAATTTTAAGAAAGGAATTATTATTTGCTTTTAATTTCCAATAAATGATTGATTTTTGGTGTTTTGGACTGATTCTGTTTGTCCCATGCCATTGGGATGAAGTTCCACCTGAAGAGTAGGAAGGACATTTTTACTATGTGGGGGACTGGGCATTGGCCCAGACTGCCCAAGGAATCTGTGGAGTCTTCTTCCGTGGAGATGTTCAAAAGCCATCTGGACAGACTCCTGAATATCGTGCTCATGGGGATCATGCTGGAGCAGGGAAGTTGGATGAGATGATCATAAAATCATAGAATGGTTTGGGTTGGGAGGCACTTTAAATCTCATTCAGTTCCACCTCCCTTGCAGTAAGCAAGGACATCAACTAGTCGGGTTGTTCCAAGCCCCTTACAAGCTGAAATGTTTTCAGGGATGGGGCATCCACAGCATCTCTGGGCAACCTGTGGCAGAGACCACAGCATTTTTACCACACATTTCCTCCTTAAAGCTAATATGAATCATCCCTCTTCCCGTTTAAAACCATCATCCCTTGTCTTATCGCAATAGGCCCTACTAAAAACTTTGTCCTTGTGTCCCCTTGAGCATCTTCCTGGCACCTCCCAGGATGAGGAAGCAATTAATTGAATCAAAATTAGAAATACACTGTATGCAACAAGGGGAAAACTTCTGGTTTTTCAGCTCCTGCATGTCAGGTGGTGCTGGCACCATGAGGCTCTTGGTGAACAGCTCCCCTCCCTTCATCACCTGAGCTGAAAATGGGAGAAAATCTGTGTATCCACACCGCACCAGCAGCTCATCCTTAAGGAGCAGCAGGGCTGACTGGTAAGGGTTGCTCTGGGGAGAATGGGGTACCTCCTCCCTCAGAGAGTAGTGCCTATTTCCTGAAAAAAATATCCAGCACCTCCTGTTCTCTGCAAATAGGACACAAAAAGTTAAATGTATGAAAAAATTAACCAAGTTTTGGAGCAGATACAGGTCAGACTACGTGAAGCTGGAAAAGAATGTACAAGTGACAGTTCTCAGAGGAAAATTAGTAGGAAATCTCTTCCTTCTGCAGTTAAAATCTCAGACTGTTGCCATCAGACACTCAAGCCACAAGAAAAGTACTTCAGCACCAACATCTGACTGAGCACCTGCTTGATCCACCTCAGTTGAAAGCCATGCTTGCAAAGACTTTCCTCCTCTGAGTTATACATAAATTTGTTTCCAACCAGAAGTGCTACTGGGTTTTGTTACGCAGTATTTAATATTAAATAGTGGAAGCATTTTAAATGAAAAGGGAATGAACGCTCATGGTATTTAAGGAAAATTGACTGGAAAACTCTAAGATTTGCTCCATTCTAAAAGGTACCAAGGTACCACAAGTCCTAAAAGACTCATTACCTCTCTCAAACAAACAAGGAACAAAGCCTAAGAGGAAAATGAACAGACACACTTGAATTTAATTTGGTGTTAATACACCTTTACAAAGGATTAGGTTAAGCTTGCAAGGCACCTTAACTTTGATTCAGAGATTTGTTTGGATTTTCCTTCAAACTCCAGAAAGCTGGCAACAGATCTCTGTACAGCGTCCACAGGCCAGTCCAGCGGTCAGGGCAGGGCAAGAGCCAACAGCTCATGGGAAGAAGCAGCAAAAAGCACCATGGGATGGGCTGAAAGTGGGATGGGAACAGGATGAGTGGGGTGGAGGGAGCTCTGCTCCCACCTGGGCTGGCTTGTTAAGACCCCTGGGTCTTATAGGGGGGGACAATCATCACTGATGACCTGTAGTAAGACCTAAGCCTACTCAAGCTTGTCAACCTGTTGATGGACCTGTTCCCACTTCTGCTCTTCCCACTAGAGTCATGCCTGACATTGACAAAATCCCTGTCAGCGCCCACAAGGACACCCTCCCCAAATCAGGGGAGTGGGTCACACACAGATCAGAGATGTCACAGTGATGGGCTGACATCATCACCCAGATGGAAGGTTAGAAGGGTGTTTGTGCAGCAACACACCTTGCAGAGTCGAGGGGGAGCAACTGTGATGAATAAACGCTTATCTGAACCCAAAAGTAATTCTGCACCCAGATCTGGTGTGCCCAGCATAAGAACATGGAGCTGCTGAAGTGACTCCAGAGGAGGATCACAGCAATGATCCAAAGGCTGGAGCACTTCTGCTATGAAGACGGGCTGGTGTTTTTCAGCCTGGAGAAGCTCCTCCCAGTGCCTAAAGGGCACCAATCTTCTCAAATTCCTGCCATGGTTGTCCACCCCAATCCTGAATTTTCGACTGCCTCAGAAACTAGACATGACTGCTATCCTGCCAAAATTCTGCTATGTTCCCATATCACTTTGTTCCTCGTGTTCTCAGTATTTTCTTTTTTCTTTCAATACCTTTTTTACCATGCTATTTTGGCCTTTAGGAAGCCCTTCAGTCAGAACAGTATTCAAGGGTTTTGTGACTTTTAACAAAGGAAAAATCTGACCCTGGGACAATTATACACAAAAGATCTGTTCTATAACATTATGGTTTAAGAGCTTTTTTATAACTCCCATCTACTATCCAAACCAAGATGCACAATCTTATTTGCCATCAAACAACTATCTTTCTGGAATCCAGTATTGTAACCATGAACACACATGGGGAAAAGCCTAAACTCCAGTCTTACCCAATTACTTGTGGTTATTAATCACAGATCAGCTTTTGAGTTTCAGCCTTGCCAAGAGCTACAAACAAGTTGTCTTGGTTTGAAACAGTTCAAAGAGAGGGGCACTCTGAAATAACTAACCTCCCCTTGATTCTAACCAATCCCTTTCTACCAATAAGGAACAAGATGTGTCGCGGCCCCTCTGGAGCACGGATGTTAAGTCACCCACACAGGTGCCCCAGAGGGTGCACGCAGCGTGTGTAGGGAAGGGTGTCGGCGCGATGAGTACCGGGCACCCAACCTCGTGAGCCTCTGCTCACTAGGGGGGAAAAGCCACTGACAGGCGAGAGGCAAAGAGGAAAGAGGAGACCTTCACACTGGGATACGGTCCAAAGCAGCGCAACTCCCAAAACAATCCAGGGTGAAAAAAGGAAAGAACAGCACTCTGCAGGGGGTTAAGTATGGGCATCAAACAGGGGGTGGACACAACTGGGGAACCAATGGGGAGGTTGACGGGGAGGAGAGAGGGCGGAGGAAAGGGATTGTCTCATAGCAAAGGACAAATCGCAGCAGGGGGAGGAGAGACCGGGGTCACATGGGCCAATGGGGTGTTGAGATGTAGGGGGTTTCCAAAGGGGTGGACACTTCAGGGATTGGCCCATGTGGGGATTGACAGGGAAGGGTCTGGAAGAAAGGGAGTGGTAAGGGTAACTGACAACTAGGGGGTTGGAGCTAGGGGAGGATAAATGGATGGGAGGAACCAACTTTAACAAAATTACAGAGGAGTAGGGATTAAACCATAATGAATAAAACAGAACAAAAATAAGAGCTGCAACAAAGATGTGAGTAGATATGGGTGAAAAAAAATAACAGTTTATTAATAAACAGAATGCCAACAGGCAAGAAAAAAGGGATAAAGATCTGCTAGATACCAAAATGCTAAATCTTGCAATGCCACGGGAGCAAAGAGACACACAAAATGCCAGAAGTACCCATCCCCAGGGCCTTGCTCATCTCTCAGCCTGAGAAAGTGGCTCAGTCCTCTGATGCTTTCTGCCAAATATCACACCAGACTGCTGAAAAACTCTACTTAAAAGTTTTATTTAGTGGTACTTTTACTACCTTAAAACTGACACAACCTTTTATTAACCTGTTGTGATGTTTACAAGACTGTTCTGCCACTTAGTTAACTCTGTGGAGGTACATTACAGCCATATTTTCCCAAGTACACCTTATTTAAACCTTAGGCTATAATTCTAGCTTTATTATCAAGCTAAATTCCCCTTCAAAATAAATATTATCAAAATTCTATAACAATCTTTAAGCTATTCCAATACTTAAACCACAAATTTGAGCTGAAAGACAAATCTAATGATAATAAGGAGCTCAGTCCCTCAAACAACAAAACACAGTGTACAGGATAACATGAATTAGAAGCCATCCATTGCATGGGAAAAGGGATTGCATATTAAATGCAGACTGCCCTTGAGTTTCTGCATCTTTTAAATAGTGTGAACAGGATACTGTTATCTGCACCACCTTCAGAGACTCAAAACAGTCTTTTGATCTCCCAGCCAAGCTCTTTCAGTGGTTACATAAAAGCAGAGCACATACTCTAACCAGAGCATGCAGGATTTGAGTCCAGAGAACACGAGCAGAGGGCTCACATCCACTCACAGGCCCTCAGCCTGGACTGCTAAAGCAGTTTCTTCTCCGGTTGCACTTCCACTTACACATGTCTAAGCAAACACTGAGGAACACAAATTTGCTTCTATCCCAAACTGGGCTGTTGTGTCAGATTCAGGTTTTGCCTAGGAACTGTACCTGGAGCCAGAAGAACTTTTCCAGCTGTAAGTTTTGTTGAAACTGGTATGCTTCCACCAAAATTTTAAGTTTTGACAAATTGGCAGGTTTTGATATTAAAATGACTTTGTCAGAAAAATTCCCAGTAAACTCAAACTCTAATCTCAAACAAAACAGCCAAACTTTTCAAAAGACTATGAGGGTTCTTCTGGTTATCAACTGCTAATTGCTATCAACTACTAATTGGTTATCAATTGCTAATTGCCCATTTAAAAGGAACAATACACACTTGAAATCAAGAACTTAATGAAAATATTGGAACCATGTAGAAATGAGATTCTCACAATGCTCTCAGCACGGGAGTAGGTAAGACTGCACTAAATCACTAGAGATTACACAGAATCACAGAACAGGCTGAATTGGAAGGGATTCACAAGGATCATCAAGTCCAGCTCCTGGCCATGGAGTTCCCTCCCTAGGAGTCACATCTTGTGCCTGAGAGTGTTGTTCAAACATATCTTGTCAGGTTTAGTGCTGTGACTACTGCCCTGGGGAGCCTGTTCCAGTGCCCAGCCATTCTCTGGGGGAAGAACCTTTTTTCCAATATCTGCTCTAAACATCCCGTGATACAACCTCAGGCATGAACATCAGAGTATTTTGTTGATACAATTCTATAAAATATTCTCTAGAATTCTAGAATTCTATAAAATAAAAAAGTAAATTAAAAAAAAAGTCTAAAATGCATATTTTTTTTAACTATTTTCAGATATTTCAAGAGAAGAGGAAATGGTAATGTGACAAACCTGCAGCCTAAACTAAGAAGTTTCCATGGCCTAGAGAAAGACGGACACATACGAGATAATAATTTGGTTAACTGAGAGAGCTCATTATATTTTGTTTTGCTATCCATAAACTCTCTGATCTCTACTAAATTATGAAGGATAGCATGGAAAATTAATATTCTATACCATACAAATCTAATGGCAAATTCTTAAGGCACCCCAACTGAACCAGACTTTTATGGGTACTGCACACCTTGTATGAGTTGCCCTGTGAAGTGTGGGCTCCCCATTACCCAAACCCCTGTTCACCCTTTTACCTACTGCTTTTCCTAGGATCAAAACCTCCAAAGCCCCTCCCCAGAACGTCACCAAGAACGTGTTGTATTTTCCTGTGAAAAACTTTAGGTGCCAAACATAACCTGAGGAGCATTTTGAGCAAACTGTCTCAGAGGGGATGTTGAATGTACACAAACACATGCTCTGTTTTTGCAAGGGAACCAGCCAGATCCCTGCTGATGCATCAAGTGCAGGAAAGTATTTGGCACCAGCCCTTAGCACTGGAATTTATTCCCTTGTAGACAGTAGAAAAATGTTCCATTTTTAGTTGCTCAGTTACACTGGGTCTATACATAAGCAAAGCATTCTTTCTGTCTTGTTGTGCAAAGACAGGAACCCTGTCCACTTCTCTGGTGCTTCTAGGTATGGCAAGGCCCACAGGACTGAACCTTTCCTTATTCTATTTTAGCCCCTCTTTAACCTGAGCGGTATTTGCTGACAAAAAGGAATCTCAGGACAGGCAGGATCCCTGCACTCCATGGGCAGGACCTGACTGCCATGGAACAGATCTGGAATTACGACTGGACCCAGCTACGCCTGTACTCTGTTAGGATTTTAGAAAGCCAAGTGGTTCTCTCATAACCTCATGACACAATGGAGGGGTCTCTCATACCCTCTGCATGCCTGGTCTTCATGCAAATAATTCTAAATTGATTCTAATCAAATTTTCCTCTGTATGTTTCTTTTATGTACTAAAGAACAGAGTGACCCTTACCTTAAACACTTAGGACCTGCTTTCAAAAATTTATATTAAAACCTGGTTTTGTTAATACCTTTGATGGTGATTCTTTAAGTGGCCAAACCACTTATTTGCAATGGGCTCCCACAATGGAAACTGAAATGAAGTGGAGAAAGGATTGGAAATGCCTGAATTTTGTTTTGATGTACAATCAAGATAAAGAACTGGGAGCTGGGAAGCACTGCAAGTTCATTACCATAAAAGATGAGTAGGAAATAATTTGGTTTAATTACCTGGGGAGGAGGTCCCCCCAGAAACGTGTGAAACTAAAGGATGAGGGAAATTTAAAAAAATTGAAAACCCAGCAAAACCAGCCAGGAACAAAGACTGTAAAGAGCACCACGAGGGAAATAATGAAGCCCTCGAGGCAGGAAAAGAATAGAAAATAGGGCCCTTAAGCCTGGGCTTCTGACAAAAGAGAGAGAGGGGCAAAAGCACAGTTCAGACAGTTCAAAGCTAACAAGAAAGATTAAGAGTACTCAGACAGAATGAAAAGCCAGCAAGGTTAAAGAAAGAAATGTGCAATGGCCAGACCTCAGTGCTCAATTCCAGCTTTAACACTCTCACTGGTATCTTTGGCAGCACTGACAACTTTATTTCAGTCGTGCTGTGCAGCCCCACCCTTCTGTACTCATCCAATACACTTCAGGAAAATCTTTCTACATATATTTGTACTTTATAACTTTAATCTAATTAGACTAAACATGTTTCATTTAACTCATTTCCAGAAAAAAAGGAAATATACATGCCTCAACACACCATGTTTTTTCCTAAGTGTCAAGAATCTTCTAGCATTCAAACAGCTCTACAATGAACTTTAACATAAAATTAAAAGGGTACTTTGTAAATGCTTGGAACAAATATAAGCAGAGGGGAGACAATTTCCTTTTACTATTAAACAACAAAGCAAACATGAGACCTTCCAAATAACAAAACAAATGTTTATGGCCTCCCTTCTTCTTCCCATAACAATCTCAACATTAAGTAAGAAAAACTTTAGCTTGTCACAGGGCACATTTCTTTTCAGCATCTCATGCAGTACAGCCAAAAAAGCACAGAAGTACTGGTTTGATAGGGGCCTTCTGACAGAAAGATTGAAACAGCTGTTTTATTGGACAACACAGAGAATCAAGATTTAAGGTATTTGGAAATACACTGTGATGCAAATAAAAAATGAGGGAAACAAAAATTTGACCTTGCTCAGCTGCCTTCAAGTCATGCTGAAGTTTTCACTCGCATAGAATGAGCTTCTTTAGCAGACACAACCCCAAGAAGGTTTCAATCAAAAAGTGGTTTAATCGAAGATGAAAAAACATGGAGTGGAAGCATATCCCATCCTTACAAGCAGCATCTAGACTTATAGTGTACAGAGTGGCCACCACATGTTCTTACCATCAGAATAGCAGAGATCCTTTGATTTAAGATGAGAAGTCTAAGACCCACCCTTTCCTTCACCTACCCACTATGGAGCGAAGACAATCACGCAGAAAATCTAGTTTTTCTGTCCCCACAACATAAGGCAGGTCAGCTGTAGCATTCAGACTAAAACCAAATAATTAAATTGCCTAAAATAGGCAAGATTACAAAGGAAAAGAATCTGGAATTATGTATCCTCAGTCATTAATCTTAACTCTTCCTAAAAATTGAGACACATTGGCAAGCAGATTGTTATTGTGGCAAAACTACTCTAAATTATTAACCCATGCTTACAAAAGATAATTCTAGATGTGCCTGAGCTACAGATAATGATTTCAGCATTCCTCTGGTACTTTTCCCCCTTAAGTTAAATTGCATCCAATGAAGTTTAAAAAGATCAGTTGCCAAACCACCTCTTTTCTCACTTTTATCAGTTTGCAAGGTTTTATAACCATGTTCAAATGCAATTGGTTGTTGTGTGAGGAACATCACAGTAGTATTTTTCCCTCTTTTCAACTAGTGTAGCTAAAAACTTTCTTAAGCAGTTTCTATTTTATAGATCTAAAAAAAAAAAGTAAAAAACATACAACTGACATCAGAGAATGAATATATTATATTAATAACTTTTGGCCTCTGATATATTTCAGATTTAAAAACACTAAGCATATGTCATTTCAATGTAACTAGTATTCTTGAGGTTGGAAACAAGTTTCCCTAGGAATGGCCAATGGGAGAGGGGAAAAATGAATCCTAGCCAACAAAAAAAAAAGGCTTTCTAAAGAACTATTAATAAGAAATCTTAGGAGAAGGGCATTTTTCTGCCCAACTGAGTAAATATGAAGTATTTCCACCATTAATTTTTTCATACAGTAAATCACTAAAACATAGACCAGTATCAAGAAAATACTTTGGAATCAACAGATCTCGGGTCCAAAGTTAGTTGGTAAAAAAAAATAACTCGGTGATTATTCCTCTCACAAATAGGGTTATGTCTTAGTTCAGAACAAATTTTTAAATCCTCCAGAAAGGCAAACAGCCATGCAAACAGCTTGTTGAATAATGTGCCAACTGAAACAAGCTCGTAATAATGTTGTGAAATTACATTATCTTACACGTTTCAAAAGCTTATTCAGGTGCTTATTTAAGCCCATAAAACCTGTAGGGAAATACAGACAGGGTGACATTTCAGTCAGCTTACCATAACATTTTTCTAGTGAAATTGCATAGCAACATATTAATGCTGAAAAAAAGTGTCAGCAGTAAAAACAAATGCCAATAACTAGATCTCTTCCGTGAAAAAAAAATAAAATAATAAAAATGCTACCGGTAGCATACATCAGCGCATTACAAAGGCACTACAGTCTTAACAGCAGTTTAGAGCATCAAATATATGCTCTAAAAATATCATACAGCCTCTTAACTGCACTCTAAAATGAGAGAACAAGGCAGTTTATACCACATGCCATGTGAAATCTGCATTTCACGTCATTCTGCCAATACGCACAATTTGGAGGAAACTATTGTACTTTTCATTACTCTACGAACAAGCAGACAGCAAGAATTGCTGTCACTATAAGAGCTTTTCATAAATGATCAAACTCAACACAACTCAGTCATCAATTCACACACTGCAATGAGACACACCATTTTGTCCAGTAGGTTTCTGGTCTGAAAATCAAGCCAGAAAGGGACTGAAAATCAAGCTTGAATCAGTTGCAAAAAAACATCCTTCTTGTACCTAAAAAATTATTTCAGTGACAGAAATATCAAGACAAAGTATCCCTTTCCCCACAATTCAGTTCACCTGCAAGCCAATTCAGATCAGACTACACTTGGAAAGTGCTTCAGGTGAAATCAGAGAGGTGATAAGGGGAGAAGCCTATAAGAGAATTTAAACAAACGTCATGTGAATTGAAACAGAAAAAGATGGTAAATTCTTAATACCATAGGTAAAACACAAAAGACAATGCCATTTAAGATGCATGAAGTACCAAATCATACAGTTTTATTCAGTAACAGTCTTCCATATATTCTTTTCACACACAAAACATGCCACTGAAGTTGCACCAAAAGAATTGTCAGATTAAGATCTAGATGCTCAATGAATCACATTTGGGACAATGCAAGCAGAATAAGCACTTAACCATCTGAAATTTTATTCTTCAGAGCTCTCTCAAACATGCAACTTACTTTTCCAAATCTACTTCCTAACCCATTCTTTACCCATTATACAATTTCCCAGGAGAAGCGTCTGTTGCCTTGACTAAGAAAAAGAAATATGACTGTAAGAAACCAGCTAGAGATGAAAGTTAACCATATTTGATAGTTACATCCCTTGGACACAGACAAACAGCAATATGATCTCCTTGCTGCACTTGTTCTCTCCATGGTCTTTATAGTCCCCTTTTGTTCATTTTTAGATCTTACTCATATTGTTTTCTAGCAGTGTCTGATTCTTACACTGGGCACAAATGGATTAACACCACTTAGGGCAAACTCACAGCAGTACTTAGGTTGCAAGCTGTCTTGCTCTGAAGTAAACTCTTTACGTGGAAAATATAGCACATTTCTGAATTCATAATCATTCCTTCAAGTGATACAACCAAACCAGTGAAAAATATTTTCACATATTCTAATAAACACCTGTCTGTTTTTTATCAAGAGCTTCGAGTATCTTCAATTTAGAGCAAAAGAGGATTTTTTAACAACAAAGGAAACACAGGGTGAATAGAACACCACTCAACAACAAACTAGAACAGGTAATGTTTGAAGCCCATAAGCCAGTTTGAATCCTGTCTGGATATAAACCTGTGTCCATTAAAGGCAGTGGGCAACAGACTGAACCAAGACAGATCTAGACACCAGAGTCTGTGAGTCCCAGCCAACGTAGTTGTCTTGCCTTGGCCATGATACAGCAGAGGTTACCAGAGATAGAAATCAGGACAGAGGAAAGAAAATATCTGAACAAAGAACAACAGGGGAACAAAAAAATTCCTGCTCTAGAGGGATGCAGAGAAGAATTTGCCTTTGGATATCAATGTGGCCATCAAATAGATAATTGCGATGATTATATTCTTACGCAAAAACACAGATGCCTCATACAGATAGCACAACTAAGCCCCAAATATTCTGCCTATAACATTTCTCAGGACCTAAACATCTTAGTTACAATGCACCTGAAAAGATATGCAGCCCCAAGAGAAAAAGTCACACCTCTTAATGGAAAAAAAATCTTCACTTTCTGCCAGCATTCATGACATCAGTGCTAAAGTGAACAAGCGCCAGCCTGTGCCACCTCTGCTTGGCTGCCACTTGTGTTCTCACACTCTCTCAGAAAGAAGTGATGACATGAAGACTAAATCTGAGTTACGGGGCAATTCAGCAAGAATACCAGGTTCTTTGAAAAGAGCATGTAATGTGGCAAGTAGATCTGGATATTCTTCAGGCTCCCATTTCAAGCTCACTGACTTTGGTTAATTTGGTTTAATTCCAATAAATAAGAATTCCGAAAATGGGGATATTTAGTGAAAGCTCCAAAGTTTCTTATTTAATATTAGTTTTCTAAAGTAGATATTCCTTCAAAAGGAAAGTAGAAGATTTAAATCCTATATAAAAATCTTGCCTTGTGAACACAGTTAATGCTCAACAGAGATCACTTACTCTTATACCTTTCAAAAGATATCAACAGTGAACGAACGTCATGAACCGCAAAATATTCTCTGACTACTAATAAATCTCTATACAGCCATGATCATTACTTAGCCAAATGAACTTTAGCAAACAGATTGTTGAATTCTATAAAAACTGTAATAAAATATTAATAACAAATTTAGGAAGGTCTTTAGTTAAAGATGAACAGATGTACAGCCAATGGAATTACAGATCTAATATTGACAGAAATTCCTTAACTGTCATCCACTCCTCTACCCACATGAAAATGATGTTTACAAAGGAAAAAAAACGTACTCATATTATCAAAACTCTTTTTCTTTTTTCTTTTTTTCTTTTTTTAACCTGGAAGGAAGGATTCCAGCCTGCACCTGTACTACTGATTTGGCTTGCAGCAGTATCATGGTTTGCAAGTGAATCCCCTCATGCTTCACACTCACATCCATTGGTTTGGTTCTCAGAGCACTTTAATGCAGACATGGCTGGACTCACTCATATCTGTGAAGAGGTAGCAAGGCTATGAAGCTTCTCATCTTCTAATGGTAGATCCCACAGGCAGCAAGAGTTGTCAGATCTGCTGTTAGTTTATCTGGGCTTTTAATGGAGGATGGAGCAAAGGAAAAAAAAGGAAAACAAAACAACCAAACAACGAAAAAATGGTTGTACCAATTTAACTGAATGCATGATTAGGTTGCAAGTTAATGTTCTGCCTCTGTCTCAGAAAAGTCTCCAGTTAGGACACAGGAAGCACAAGAAAAGATTTGATTTCTACCCACCTTACTGTTTCACACAACTTCTTTGGGAAATGATTTAGCATAGTTTAGAGATTGACTAAATCCCCACTGGAGCAGTAAGGTTGTTTCAAGGTGCAAGGAACATTTCTTTCCTAGCAAAGTGAAAATAAAATATGTACTTGTATATTTAGCTTTCACATACTTTGGCTGTCTTGAAGCTTCATGACAGTTGCAGACCACATGAACCGTGTCAAGTCTTGGTCCTTTGCAAAATATATAGCACCGAAAATGGAAACTTATTTTCTTTTCCTCTAATCATACAGCCAACATTTGTCTTCTTACAAAAGTAGCCTGTTTTAATTGCTAAATTCCATTTTCAAGAGTTATTTCAGTATTTGAGAGTTTATGTGATAGCACAAAAGACTTTAGTTGGTATTTCCCACAAGTGTTTCAAGCACAATTTACCTTTAGGAAACAAAAGTGGGGAAAAATAATTAAATGCCAAGCACCACAAATAAATATTTGCTAAAGACAAGGAAAGACAACATAATGGCAACAAAATTTATTACATTAAAAAAAAAAAAAATCAGTGAAGGCTTCAATGATACCCTTGTTCAAAAAAAAAACTAAACAAAACAAAAAAACCACAAAATCTCCTAACTTAAAGCCACCATTTTAAGAAGAACTCTCTCAAAGTTATTCATGGCTCAAACTACACTGGGACCTAAACCTGATAAATATAACATGGAGATTTACGTTAATGCTTAGTCTTGCACTAGAGAAACACAAAGCAGGCAGCTAGTCACATTTCTTTTCTTCAGCAAAATCAGTTTTCATCTCTACTCTTTCCCCAGCAGGGTGCAATAATCACAGAATCATAGAATGCCTTGGGATGGAAGGACCTTCCAGATCATCTCATTCCAGCTCCCCTGCCACGGGCAGGGACACCTTCCAGTATCCCAAGTTGCTCAGAGCCCCATCCATCCAACCTGGTCTTGGACACTTCCAGGGATGGGGCAGCCACAGCTTCTCTGGGCAACCTGTGCCAGGGCCTCACCGCCCTCACAGCAAAGTCAAGATTACTGGATTGTAGCTAAAAGTTGGATATACAAAATAATGGAAATAAACTTCAAAGGTTTTCTAAGAACACACCCCTAGCATTTTAATTATAAGAAAAAAATAAGACATCTCCATTACTCTCTTAATCCCATAGATCTGTCAAAGCATCCAAGCAAAACACGCCCATGTAAAATTTTAAGCAATGGTAAAACTCTTAGTAGAATTCCCATTAATTTCTAGAGCATATAAGCAGCATTTATAAGCTAAATTTTCTCATTTAACAAATTCATTTCCTTTCTACAGGTACCAAGACTATCTAAAATGAGCTTAGTTAAAGCATTCCAGTGGTAGACATATTAAAACCTTCAAACATTCAGCCAAAA
Organism: Bombycilla garrulus; assembly: GCA_013400315.1. Taxonomy (NCBI): domain Eukaryota; kingdom Metazoa; phylum Chordata; class Aves; order Passeriformes; family Bombycillidae; genus Bombycilla; species Bombycilla garrulus. Next base: position 171,175 of record VXBU01017008.1, on the reverse strand, counting down.
GCCAACTGGCAGGGAAACTTTGAGTGAAAACATTTACCTCACATCATAATCTGAAGTGCGCTCTTTGAAGCATTATTTTTAGATCAAATCTATGGTAAAGTAGGACTTAAAGAGATTTGCTCATAGCATACTAATGTATAATGTCCTAATCTTATTTATTCCAAAACTTGGAGCTTCCAGTAAAATTCCAGTTTTTTTCCCAGTTGTACTTACTTTGGTTTCCTTCTTAAGATCCTTTCTGCTGCATATCTGTTTGCTATTACCTTTCAGACATGAACACATCTATCATAATTTAAGGGTGATTCCCTTTCAAGCACATTTATCATGATTTCAGGGTGATTCCCCATCTCTGTTTCCCTCTCCCCCCTCCTAAAATTTCAGATTAAAGTTTTGGCTACTTCACCCTCTTGCCACTGAGTTCACATTTACTGAGATCCAGATGCTTTAGAAACAACTGGATCATTTGTGCACTGGCATAAAAACATAACAAAACCAAGGCCAGCCTTCATGGTCTTTGAATTGTATACTCTAAAAAGCCAGTGTTTTTAACAACAGACCATATCACTCTGAAAAACAAAACAAAAAAAAATAGAAAAATATCACAGACCTTTAAATTCCAATACTGCTGTGTAGAGGAAAAATTCAGTGTTTTCTTATTATATTTCCAGTCATAGAAAACCTACATTTTAATTCCAAGCGAAGAACCCAAAACAAACTCAGACTGGCAATAAGCCTTTTTCTCTTAGCCAACAATATCTTAATCAAACTTTCCATTTCCTTTGTTTACAAAATTCCTTCTAGCTCCCATCTTACATTCAGCATAGATCCTGAGAGCACCATTCATCTAGGAAATTGCTGCTAAATGGGGTAGAAAAATGTTATGTGCAACAGCACTGACACTGCCTACTGCCTATGGGTCCCCAGGCTTTCTTCTGCATCATTTGCATACAAGTGACAGAACTGAATTTTGAAGATCTCAAACCCCACCTCCTTTTGACCTTATCTTTGTTGTTTTTCTCTACAAACACCTAAATTTTCTCCTCCTTGAGACATGCTAGAAAACAGCCTTTAAAAAAATGGAAACACTTTTGTGGAAAGTGCAAGAACAGTGAAAAGCCAAAAGACAACAAGAGTATTTTCAGAGAAGGTTCTGCAGTCAACTCCTTCATCTGCTGATAAATCTCAGTCCTTATCTGAAGGAGCTGTCTTGAAGGCACAAGTGGATAGTTGTCTCCTTGCCCATTCATTCCTTGTTAAAGCTGATAATTTTGCCTCTTTACACAAAAGACCACAAATCCAGTATTTGGTTTTTCTTTTGAAATTCAGCTATGCAGCTCAGCTATGCAAAGCAGCAGAAAAAGTCAATGTGCATTACAGATTAAGAACATAAAACCAGAACTTAAATCCAAACCAGTTTCTTTTTGTGGAGTACAGTATGGTGTACTGTATGGTGTGTGCTCGTTCTTTCCACTCCAAACAATACATGCTGGACGGTATCTAGTGGTGCTCACTGCGTGTTCTGGGGAGGTTCCTGCTCTCTCCCAGCCTGCTACCAGGGAACACCATAATCACCACTATTAAAGCTGTTCTTATCAAACATTAGGACAAGTATAGAGGCAACTCATGCAGCCTGGACCTGCTAGCACGGCTTTTACATAAATGTCAAATCTGCCCATTTGTAACAGGCACAAGTCATTAAGTGAAATAAATGCCACAGAGCGATTTGGCTTCTCATGTGCTGCAACAGACGTGACAGGCTTCAAATAGAAAACTTGCTGATTGGAAGACTTTTTTAATTGCCAAAATGCTGCCATCTGTTCTTCTGGGTTTACTGAGAAATACAGGAAGGGTTGCTGCAGCCAATAGCTCATAAATTGGTGGTAAATGACAGGTAATGGCATTAAACTGACAGAAGAGCTGAAGTTAGATTAAATATTAGGAAGAAATTCTTCAATACGAGGGTGATAAGACACTGGCAGCAGTTGCTCAGAGAAACTGTGGATGCTCCATCCCTGGAAGTGTTCCAGGCCAGATTAGATGGGCCCCTAAGCAACATGTTAAGTGGCATCCCTACCCAGAACAGGGGGCTTGGAACAAAATGGACTTTAAGGCCCCTTCCAACCCAAACCATTCTTTGAAAACTTTAATTGTACATCTGAGACCTTTCCCACCTGCCCTAGATTTGTCCCCCTGCTCTGTATATCAGATCATTTGTGCCATACCTGTCATCCGAAGAGTGGATGACACTCTTTGGGGAACTTTGATCACAAGTTTCTTCTCAGTGCAAGGAAGCATCACTTCTCACACGGTCTACAGGGCTTCTTGCACTTTTAATGCCTTGTGCAAGAAATTTTGGGGTTGTTAGAAATCATTAGAAATTAAAAGCTAGAAGGAAAAAAAAAAAACCCAGTCACTCCAAATCCCTGACTTGGTCACACATCTAGAAGCCCTAAAATCTTTAAGGAAAACCAAGGTAATGACAGTGGTCCTTTTAGGAGAGGCTTGCAGCAAATCCGGGCTATACTTAAAACACTCCAGCCAGACAAAACTAAAGTTAATCCACTTCATGTGAAAGAGAAACAGGAAAAGTCGTGGGTGTCCTGGGAGGCAATGCCTCTTCAAGCTCAGAAACATTTCTTTGACACAATTTGACCTGCTGTATCCTATTCTGGAGCTGTGGCACAAGGTAAAGTCTAGCTCTCAGTGGGAGAAGGATAAATGTGGTTATAAAAATCAGACAGGAAGAGACTTAAGCAAGGAGACAGCTGAATAAAACTGAATTCTTGCACTTTGAATAGTTGAGGCTGGTAGTTGTCAAGAATGAGATACCGAACTAGATGGAATTAGCCTGTCATCATGGCAGTCCTAACTTTCTTATAATTCTGAAAGGAAAGGCATGCTGTATTTCTTTCTATAAATCCTAAGCGTGATTCAAATGCTAGACTGTAGATAAGAGAATAAGTGTTAAAAAGCGTAACTGTCTCCTAAACAAAAAGCTAAAAACTGAACGAAATATCTATGCCAAAATATAATAGCAACCTCTGAACTCTAATTCCATATCTGGCTTCTGTTTAATCAAAGCAATCTCCTCCCCCCATTAAAAGCCACTTTGGCTTAGATCTCTAGAAAAGCCAAAGTGCAAGGTCGGCGCTGGAGCTGTTACTTGAAAGAAGTGCCATTTCATGAACATAGGGGCTAAACTGTCACCACAGCATGGCATTCGTCATCCTCAATTCCATTAATCTGTGAGGTAATAAAACTCTGCATGCTGCCTTTCTGGTCAGGAATTAAGAGTCCTCATGCCAAACCATGGAGATTTTTCCATCCTTCAAAGCGTAGTAGCCCACGAGTACAATTGTCTCTTTGCTATAAGCAACTAATAGGGGCAATGGTTCTAACCACTGTCTATTTTCAAAGTTTTTTTACAGGTATCAGTTAGTGACGCTTTAGAGTGAGATTGTCAAGTAATCCCACAACAAAAGCAAAATTTAAGGTATTGTTTTAATTCCTTCTACATGTGCAATATACCCCAAAATTACAGATGTTGGTGTTCCTACAGTTTCAGGAATTCTCACCTGCATTAAAAAGTGAGACCTGGAGTTTTCTAATTAAGGGCCTAAAAAAAACCCAAAACATTACTATAATATATAATTTTACCCTCAAAGGAATGCCAGATTCTTATTCCTTTTTCGTATCAGATTTTCACACTTTTTTAAGGTTAGGGTGAATTAACATTTCTGACTTTGGAAATGAACAAAGTTCCCCATATTTTTGAAGGATATAATTAAGAAATATCTTGTGATCTGCACTGTGCAAGCAAGAAGCTATAATTTTGCTTCACTAAAATTCAGACATTTTAGTGAAGCTCCCTAAAGCAGCTGAAGTCTCATTCAGCTGTGTATTTTGAAGAACCTATCATTTATACTTGGGAAAAAAAAATCACTCCTTATGGGTGTATTCACTGTAGAACATCAAAATACATATTTTTTAAGAGAACTGCAAAAGTAGAGCACTGAGCTGAGTAACAGCAGCTTAAGGCTACAATAATCTTTTGCTTCAATAGGATCAGTAACCAAAACTAAGTATTAAACACCATGCTTGAAAAATAAGTGTCCATTTCAAGAGTCATTTTTACAGCCCAAGGCAGTATTTCAACATATTTGTATTCTGCTATAGATTTTCTATTTCAGCTTTGCTTTCTTTTGTTTCATTCACGGAGTAAAACTCCATGTGGATGTAGTCTGCTCTTTCTTGAGGGAAGGAAATACATTTTTAATTAATTTAACAAATTAGTCACATTGCAGAGGCATAAATAACCTCTGTACTAATACCAAGTTCAGTAGCCCTTTCACAGCAGCTGTTAACACCTCTTCTCACTGCCAGAAACTTCCGGATGGCAACTTGGAACAGAGTCTTTCCATTTCTCAGGAAGATAAGCCATTCTAATTCTTTCTCTGTTGGAGCAGGACAACAGTATTTTAGCACTTTAGTATTTAGAGAAAAAAAAGGAAAAAATATGAAGATCAAAATTATGAAGGGAAAAATGCATAACTGAAAACTAATACATTCCTTTTTTTTTAAACCAAGGAAAAGAATTAAGTTGAATGTGAGCCCACAGAGTAAAAGGAAACAGGCAAAACCATGGAAGAAAGTCAGGGTGGAGAAGGAGCAAGAATCTGTGAGTAAGCACCAGGAGCTGAGGGAATCAATAAGGAGGTTATGATCCAGAGGGAGAGATACAAATCTACACAAATCATATGCCATAATTCAACTCCAGCTCCAGATGGGCAGAAATGAAAGACAGGAAAATATCAAAGCAGAAAGAGAAGGGGGAGAGAGAGAAACAGAGAACCACTGAGATTATTTAACTTTAAATAATGTATGGTTTATTAGAAAAACTCAGTGATAGTCTGCAGTTAAAGTATTCTCAGCTGCAAACTTCATCTGCAATGGCTCAGCTTTGCCCCTGTGTATTTAGCAATTTTAATTAAAATCTCACATATTTCTAAGTAATTTTTGCTAATATGTTTCTGTTCCAGTTTCAGGCAATGAAACGGAGTCTTACTCAGACCTCTAAAACAATCAGTAAGTTCCATAAAGTGTGTGCTGTCAAAAGGCCAAAGCCATAAAACTCATGATTCTCTTACACAATGTGAACAGTGCATTAGAAAACTTCCTGTAGGGAATAATCCTATGCTGGCAAGCAGATAGACAGGATTGCTTAACAAGCTTTTCTCTCAATTTCTGTGATGCTATCAGTGCAGTACTTGACCTTATCCTTGAGGTAGTTTAAAGAAATTGCCATATTTTTAAATATCCAAGGAAGTTAAACCTTCATGATTGTTAGACCATCTGACCTTATCTCTGCATGCAGGACATAAGGTATCTCCTCCCGCAACTTCCATGTTTCTGACATTAAAATTAAGAATTATTCCTGGGCCTTCTAAATCTGCATGCTGAGGCATGACTTCCCTCTACAAAAAGCAGGAAGAAACTGGGGAAAAAATCATTCCCCTATCTCAGTCAACATTGCCAACCACAGAGTGAACACCTGAACTGATTTACTCCCTACGGAATTTTCTCAGGTGGAAACATTTCACTGCTGAGATCATGTTCACCTGTCCATAGTAGCACACAGCTGGAATAAATCAATTGGAATAAAACTCGTGTCTCTCTTCCCTGGGATTATACAAATGGAACAAAGAAAAAAATTTGTCAAATTATCATCTTTGATAGTTCACCTAAAGCCATAACTGCTCACTTCTCGATTCTGCTTGGAACTGTTTCCTTTCATTAAGATAAATTTTCCCAGGCAACCTCTATCATGGAATTATTTTGCCCTCTCACTCAATGATTCAACTCCCCCATATCCTGAAAGGAAAACAGCTGTCTACGCCCAAACTGCTTTACTGATCCAGCAGAACTACTGTAAGCAAGTCCGAAATTCTTGTTGTTTTATTTGGAGACCTAGGGAAGATTATGGAGTAAAGCATCCTCAGCTTGAGCCTCCTGGGGCACAACAGTGGCTCTTTCCAACCACAGTGAGTTACAAAACATCTGACTTGTGCAGTTCTTGGTGGATGAGTTGCCCTGCCAAGTAAGCAAGAAGATTAAATTAAATAATAAAACTCAAAATATGAAATATCCTCCAGTGTTCCAGGATCTTTTTCCTCACTGGTTGCAAGTGAAGGCAGAAAGATGATCCTGCTACAGACTGCGCTTTGAGGACTGGGTGTGCAGCTGGCAGGTACTCAAATCTATATTTAAAAGTGCAGTGGGGATGAGGGAGAACTGAGAGGAGGGGGAAAGGGAGGGTTGCTGAGAAGGGTGGGATATTTTGGGCTAAAAAAAGACTTTGTAATCAAATCAGTTGTTTTTTGGTTTTTTTTTTTCCTGGGGAGATGGGAGGTGGGGAAAGAGAGAAGAAGGGAAAGGTTTTACAGTTCCTTCAAAGTCATTGAACAAAACAAAACCCTTCCAAACTTAAAATATGTGAAATCTAAATACAAGAAGTGTTTTAAAAAAACAAAGTACTGATAATTTCTCCCTCGGCAGTGCATGGAGAAGCTCTGTCACTAAGATAAACACTAGGTGTACAGAAAGAACATGAGTAAAATGGTTTTCCCCCTTGGAAACTGTATCTGCTCAATACACATTTTAAGCACATTCACAACAGATTTACTGAGATTCTTCCAATGGCCTGACAGGTAATTAGTCAGAACAAAAACTATTCTACATAAAAGAGCACCGCATCAAACGTCTAAGACCTGATAAATCTGTAGCAAATACGTTAATTTAAAAGGACCAGGCCAACTGAAACTGAGGATGGTATTTCATTTTTCAATATATTGCTAGGGTAGGAGTATTTTCTTTGTAACTAAAGTTCTGCAGAGATGCCTTCTTATTTATTTACTATATTAAAAAAATACACTTTATTTCCTGACTAGCAGACCATACTGCTTTTATTAAAGATTACTCCTCTGGCAATACCTATTTTTTTCACTTTTTTAACCTCTTTTTTTTGGAAAGTTACTTAAAGCACATAAAGATTACTTAAAATATGGGTCAACAGATATTGCTCTTCTAACAGTTACTGTATTGCCCCAAGAGACAGGCCTGGGGAATAGTTACACAGTATAAACTGCATGGCAAAATGAACAGTGTAATTAAAAGAGCCTTCACATTGTGAGAGAATCTTAAGAGGGTTTTAAAAGGACTGGAAGAACAGCAGAAAACCTTCTCATGAACAAGGTTGCCTTTAATAAAATGTTGCCTAAAATTTGCTAAATTAATCATAGGCCATCCTGCTTTTTTTAAATCAAATAAGATTCAAAAACTGGGAAAGAAATATTACATTTAGGAGCAAAGGATGAGAATAACTTTTGAGCACGGGGAATACACTACAGTTACCGAAGTGCCAGGCAGTGGTACACACACCAGTGGCCTCCATTCCCAGCTGTGCTGTCTTTCTAACCTATTTGCTTCACTCTTCTTCCCCTGATTTCTCATCCATAAATAACATCATTGAATTCTTTTACCTCCTCAACACAGTGTATTAGAAAATAGTGGAAAGTATTAGAAAAATAAAAAGCATCATGAAAGCACCAGCTAGCATCTAAGAGCTACAGACAGGTAGGAGACTCTTGCTATCATCAAGCCAAGAGTCAGAGACTCTGGGCATTGGCTTGTGTTCTCATTAAAGCTAGAAGAATCAGAAGGTCTGCCAGATACATCATGTAATATAGAAAGTATTTTAAAATAGAAGCCTTCCTTCCCACAAAATGCATTTTCCAAACCTCTTATTGTGCTCTTCTCACTTACTCATTACAGCTCTCTTTCCTGCTTGTTTATAAAAATATACTCTCAGTGGTTTTCTTTTTACCTTGCTTCTCAGTCCATCATAATTTATTCTTGTCTATCTCTTGTCATACTGGATCCTGTATCAAGATTAAATCCAGATGAGAATTCCTGACAAAACAGAAATTAATTCATTCATGGATTGGACCCATCTGCTAACAGATGTAATGGGATTGAAAATAATCTTCAAACTGGAGTTCAAAGAATAGGAAACTCACACTTCAACTTTATTCACCACAGCCATGTCATTTGAAGGGGAGATAATCTCAAAGATGAAGACTGAGTGGGAGTTTTAAGTTACAAATTAAATGGGAGACCAGGTTCTAGCTGCACCACCTTAATAGGCTCTGTCTTGCAATGATCTGACGGCAGATGTACCAGCACAGTCACACAGCATTGCAAATTTTGCAAGATCATTGCCAGTCTTGCAGCTTTTGGGGGTTTCCTTACTTCTCCAGTAAGTTTATTGCATACTCAGATACATGTGCACATGCTCAAACCTGTGCTCAAACCAACACTCAGGCAAAGGAGACTTCCTTTCATTCCCCAAGTACCTCTGTGTGAAAGAACAAAACAGTCAAGAAACATCATCATCTATTTTTCCACTGCAGCCTCGGTCTAGTATAATGAAACAGAAATGTTGGATGCTCTCAGATTGCACATCCTTTTAGAATTCAGTAGGCAGAAAAATGCATTTCAGGGAAATGGAGGGAAAGAGAGATAGAAATCAATCTCTTAACAATCAACCAGTGTATCTGGATGTTTTGCCACCTCATCAAGGAAGAAGAGTTTTATGTAAGTGGGTGTTTTATGTAAAGAAATGAAAAAGCAATAGAAAAGTTCTGAGAAATCTGTCCCAGAAATACTCTACAAGCATATTGGTCTATTAGGGTTTTTTACTAATGCCATAAGGAGAAAACAGCTGGCCTTCATGGCTACATACTCAGATTTCCAGCAGTAAATAGGCACTGGTAAATGAAAAACATCTTTTGCACAACTTGACTGTTTAACACTTTCAAGGGGTATCCTTTGATTTTTCCCACTAGTGTAAGTGTACCAGCAGAAATGAAGTCAGTACTCCTGTCTGCACTTTATATATAAGAATTTTTCTCAAGGACATTTAAATCCACTTAAAATATACAGCATTTACTGTATACTGTATACTGGTATACAGTAAATTTGTGTACTTCTAAATTCCAGTCTTAATCAACATCTACATGTATTATAATAATACATATTTTGTTGCCAGCAAAATATACCATCTGACCAAAAGTGAAATTCTTTAAGAAAGGTTTCATTTCCTTGAGCTCGTTGGCGCCTGCATATTTCAGCATATAGCTTTTCTTATTCAGAAAAGATGAGTTAGTCCACCTCCTGAGCAAACCAACAGTGTTCACCAGGGATCCCTTCAGCCAGAGCTTTAGAGCAAATCACTGCACTGATGGTACAGCACAAAGAAACATCTTCTGGGGCAAATGTGTGCTCTCTTGTACAGAGAGAGGTGCCATATGTAGCTAAAGGGAGGTTCTGTTGTTTTCTCACCAGTGTATCTATGGTAGAAGTAAAGAAAATGCTGTGGTCTTCAAGGAGTATGCAACAAATGTGGCCACGGGACAGCCTTCCAGCACTAGCTCCAGGAGCAAATTTAACCCAAAGGAGAAAAATCTGGAATTTATAAAAGACATTAGCTACCAAATATGTGACCACAGAAATTGCCAACACCAACTATGTGACCACAGAGTCCAGGGTATTTTAATCACAGCCTTTCCCAGTTTAAAGCCAGAAGCACTAATGTAATATATCTAAAACAGTCCAATATATCACATGGCAAATCCCAGCAAGGAAAGGAGCACTTTGCTCGCCTTCCCCCACCTGGCAGTGGGAGGGCTGGGCAAGGTGCTCGCTGCCAGCACGTTCTGGGGGACTTGCAGCGTGGGCTGTCTCACTGGGGCTGAGCTCTCGCCAGCTGGCACGAGCTGGGGCCACTCTGGTTCCCTCTCTCTGCTGAGCTCCTTCAGCTTTTTAGGAAATTATTCTACATTTCTTCCCTCTGCCCAGATTAGTCTTTGGCAGCCAGGAAAATAAATACAGCATGAGGAATATAGAAGGACTGCATTTATGACATGGCATTTTCAGACATTTATAGCAACAGATTGAGAAATCTGCATTCACAGAACAATCAAACATCAGACATCAATATCTACTGCTTCTTAGGTAATGGTTGAGGTAATAGGACAAACCTATTTCTTGTAAAATTCCACAGAGCAGCATATTTTGGTCACCTATCTCTCTGTTCTTAAACATACATGTGTTTTTTAATAAAATCGAAAAGAACCTGCATGGCGCCAGCCACCTTCATCTACAGGCAACCACGTGAGAGTCCAGAGAAGACTGATCACCTCTTCCCCTGGCTTCCTCCCCTCACCACACACTAGGAGCCAGAGACAGCAGCTCACAGCATGCCAGCACAAACATGGGAATTACCAACATCAAGCGTCATGGCAGGATAAAAAAAATGAGGAACAGGAAAGCCCTCGGGGGGTGGGCTAGTCTGGGTGCAAAATTCAGCTGTCTGGCTTTCAAAGGATACCTGCCAGACCTTCTGATCCATCTTATTAATCAGGGAACAACCCAAGCCAAGGAATTGCCATGAGGCTGTCAGGACAGCCCCAGCAATCCTGCTCCCCCAAGGCCTTCATGCTACCAATTTGGGCATAGCATTCCCAAATTTATTCTCATCTCCAACACTAGCATACATTTGTTGAAGCAAATAAAACACACAGTGAGTACTATCAGTATGACCCAATTTTAAACCCAGGTTAAAATTACTGAATTCTGGAATATCCATTTTTATATTTTAGTACAGACAAAAAAGATTTATTGCTTTTTTTAGTAAAGCAAGTCTCCCTGTACAGCAGCTGATGATAAATTATTCCAGCCAAGAAAGTCTAAGAGGTGAGGCCAGCTTTACTGATCACAGTTCAATACCTGTGCATAATGCCAGCCTTGTCTTCACCACCTTGTGGCAACTTAATTTTCTGAAAGTATCTATCTGCCCATACAGTTTAGCTGCATGTGGAAGAACATCTGCAAAAGTAGCATTCACTGGCTCCCAATGCATTTGATGTTCTGCTATTTTCCAGCTATTCAGTGAGTTAGTTGCTGTTATATTCCTGTCTTGGCGGGCAAAACAGATTCCTTTTCAAGATGTGTTAGTTCAATTAAGCTAATATAAATTACTTGAAAAACATGATTAGGATGCTGGCACATGAGACCCTCCAACTGGCTGTTACCATTAAAATGAATGAACAAGCAACTTTTTTTTAATGCAGTCCCATAGAAAACTGAAAATACAGAATGACTTTTCTTGGTGGGTTTTTTTTTTTTTGTTTTTTTTGTTTTTGTTTTTTGGTGGGTTTTTTTTTCAAGTGGAGAGGAGAGATGGATGCATATTCTTAAGCCCCGTATTAGTAGTGAATGAATAGTTTATCTTTTTTCTCCCCAGCAGCCTCTTGTCAGTGGCCTCCTGTGAAAGAAGCATCACAGGAGTTTATCAGAAGCTGCCTGACTGAAGCATTTATTGAAGCACTTAAAATTTGGGGAGCTTTTAGCTCATTCAGGCAGAGAAAGCTGACTATGAAATGGCAACACAGGAGACTGAGAGGAAATGCATTCCATGCAAGAAAAATGAGAGGCAAAAAGACATAGACTTCTCCAAGTCCAGTAAGGCAGTAACACAGAAGTGTGCTACCAGTGTAAGCCTGCAGAGACAAGCACACAAAAACTGACTCTGGTGACAGACCAGGCATCACAACTGGGATCAAAATATTCCAGCAGACAATATTAAATGACCCAGAGCTAGCCCTTGTTGAGGCTCACAGAACTTGCCATGCAAAATGAGATGGTTTTTGAAGGAGAGATGGTCCTCAGCCATCACAGACACTTAAAAATCAAAAATTATCTACAGAAGTCAAATGAGGTAAAAAAGAGCTACAGATTTCAAAGTGAGAATTACAAAAAAGAAAAAAAATACATATTGCTCACCATCATCAACTGCAAAAATGCTCCAAATTTGGGGAAAAATTCAATAACTATGAAGAGTTCCACCCCTTGACTACAAAGTTACTAAGGGCCAGCTTAACATGCATGGAATTTACAAGCATGCCAATATCTGTTATCTCAAAATAATTATTCAGAAAAGATAATATCTCAGAGAAAGATTAATGAATAATCAGCTAGAAAACAATATAGGCCATTTTTCCTTTTTATTTTGGCAACAAGCATAGAAGCTGACACAATAGTGTATTAAAAATGCTCTTACCTCTCTAAGAATATTCATAGTCCATAGATGAATGGGTAAAGACTTGGCAATTCTGTAAAAGAAGGAGTATGTGTATCAGTCAAAAAGAAATTTAAACAATCCGCTGTGTAGCTATTTCAATACTGAAGAAGCAAGCGCTGCACTAAATTTGCTCTTATCAACAGGAAGAACTGCTAGAAAAGGACAGCAAAGCATTTCAGGAAAAAGCTAGTTACTTTTGCAGCACTGAGGAAATCCTTGAAATGAAAAACATAGATCAGAAAATCTCTGTTCATATCAGAGTGAACCCGGTCTTAAGGCATATTATTCTGAGAATCCCATACTGAGCAGAGGTTTGAGCAAATTGGGTAATATACCAGCAGGTCACTGCCATAGAAAAACAGGCATTTTGTTTCTCAAAAGATACAGAGGGGTCAAATTAAAATGTGAAGGGATTTATGTCTTCTAATAGAGAAGAATCTCCAAGATAAGGCTGATACAGAAGTATTCTACAAAATTAACATATCTGTATCTACTGCAAAAATTAAAGCTCATTACCAGTGTTTTCAGGAGCATCACTTTGCCACTCTGTCACTTGAGATCCTCACAGCTTCCACACAGCTTCACCAGGAAATATAAGTTGCAAAGGGAAATAATTGCTACACATAAAACATTTATAATTTGAGAGAAAACTATGTGAAGCTACAAGTAAAAGTTGTATCAACACTGAGTTCCTTATTCTCCTTCCAGCAGAACCTCCCTTCAAGCTCCACTACTAATTTCTTACCACTACAACACAATGATGAGGAACCTTTTTGGTACAAATAAGTTTTCCCAAAACTGAAAAAACCACCCATCACCAGGATTACTCAAAAGTGAGTGATGAAAGTGAATGCAGAAAAGGGATACAGGCTGGTGATAGCAAACCTGAGGAGATTATGAGTACACCTGCTCCTGATGGTCAAGGAAAGGACAGAGATGGTCCTTGAAGCAGCAAACTGCGTAGGGACTTATTTTTTCTCCTAATCCAGACCCAAATCTAGCAAGAGTATCAGATTTGCAGTTGGAGGAAAGACTGTGTTCTGGTAGACTGTACTGGCACTAGTCACACAGTAAAATTTTCTACAATGCAAATAAAGGTATCACAGCTTGTCTTTAAATTCTGCTCTCTGCTAAATGTTTGCAGCCAGAGCTGAGCTTGCTTTTGCTCACATACTACAATATATATATATACAGCTCAGCCATTATAATAGAGGAGTTGGAGGAGGTGAAGGTCCCTGCTACCTCTGAAATATAGCAGTTGTTCTAACTAGCAAAGGTTAATAAAAGCAAAGTGCTTTTAAATATAAAAGCTTTAGATTTATTGTCTTCATGCTGTGTGCCAGCTGATTTTATTACACAGTGTAAGTATAAAATAACAATTTGCAGTTGCACCTTTCCAGGTGATGAGGCAAAGGACTGTGGCAAGGAACACAAGCAAATTTTGGTGAAAGCAGAGACTCTACGTGATTGGCACAGGATGAACAAAACCTCTATACTTCAATCCTTCAAACCAAAGCTCTCACCATGAAAACAGTATGTATGCATTACTCTTTCTTCTCACAGCATTCCTATAAAATATAATTTTAAATTCCACCTCAATTACTGAATAATAACTAATCCCAGAATCCCATCTGATAAGACTGCCAAAACTGCTTGAATTTTTCCTATCCAAAAATTATTTGCAGGACAAGCAGTGCTAAAATCCTGTTGTCCAGAATTTTTATAATTCTTTTTAATACTGTATTGTTTAATTCTTCCACTTTTTGAATAGCTGTCTGAGACAATGGAAATCCCCTGTCATGTTTATCTATTCCTGGATCCCTGTTATTAGTTCCTGTAAATGCAAAACAGCATTATCACATTCTAAACACCTAAGCACACTGTCAGTGTCCCAGGAAAACAACACGTATTCTACAGTCTAATGTGAAAAAAACATGAAAATAAATAAACGAAAACCCAGAGACCCATGTATTTTCTATTTATTTCCAGATACTCACTTTTAACAAAGAATCTTACGCAAAAGCCATTTTTGGATATCAATTAGGAAATAAAAAAGTAACATTGCTGAGCGGACATTTAGTTTCTCCATAGCTGAAGAGAGGAAAACATTCACCCGTGCACAATCAAAAAAATAAAGAGCATATGTGTTTTGGTATTTTTACGTTTGGAAGGGGAGTTCAAGGAGAAGGGGCTTAGAAAAAGCACATCTAAAGAATGAAAGTAAGGAAGAGCAGTGGGTTTGGAATAGGAAAAATTCTCTTAGAAAAGAGACAACTCCCCATGAGCACATATTGCACATATTCAGGCCGAGTTTGTTCTGGAAGGTGTTAAGTGTTCTGTCTTGGTTCCAACAAAGCACTTAATCACGTACTTAACTTTAACTACACGCACAGTCCTGTAGAACATCAATTAGGCTGATTTTTAAAAGACTACTTGAAAACATTTGAAGTCACATACTTGTAAGTCCTGTTGGATTGGAGTGAATCGAGGCTTTTAAAATCCCCTGTTCTTTGACTGGTAAAGGCAAAAGCTGTTAGAGCCAGAGCTGGGGGAAAATTGATTTGAAAAAGGTCTGCCTTCAAAACCAGGTTTCATGAAAGTTGTGTATTTCTCATTAAGATTAAAAATTCCAAAAACGTGCATCCTTCCTGTTCTGTTACTAAGCACAACAGGAAGAAATAACAGACCTCCCTCTCTCCTCCCCCTCTCCTCGTTCTCTGATTCTCCATTTTCTTTCTTTTTTATTTTTTTTATTTTTTAAATTCAATAACTTTGGGGCTTGTTCCTTAATTTGGAGAAATTACAAAGTTTTTTTTTTCCCAGAAGGAAAAAGAGAAAATGAGCAAGGCATTAAAATGTCTACACTTTTTATTTAAAGGTCTGAAACGTAACCTGATGAAAAGAAATATTTTTGTTTCACGTGTGAGCATGTGTAGGATTGTAATTTTCTGATTTTTGAATTAGAAAGTTTTAAAGTCTTTGTAATCAAAATTGGCACTAGTTTACAATAAAATGGCACTCTGAAAGACTAGATGGCCAGAATAAACATCGGTAGCACAAGAACTGCAAACGTAAGTGCAACAAGGGAGCCAAGTTTATCTGACTCTCAGCCCAGGGAATCCTGCTTCCTGCTAACCAGTGCCACTTTCTCCTACAACTGTGCTTTATACTGCTGGAAGACAGCTGACACAGGAACTAATCCCTAAATGTCAATATGCTGGTTTGCCAACTTCTGCTGCTACACATAGTTTAAGCAGGGGGGCAGCGTAGCTGCGATCCCACCTCACTTGGTGCACACGCCTCACACCAGCCAAGGCTCCAGGGGCAACTGAGTCCTCAAAACCTTCTAAACTGCTTCTCAATGCCAGGAAAAAAAGGGTCTGCTAGGTCTGTGGGTGAATTTTGAATTGTGTGTTATTAACAGCAAAAGGACAGAGAATGAGTAGAGCTGGAACTCAAATCATTTAAGGTGTTTACCTAAGGGAAGTAGAACAGGAGAAGAAAAATTTCTTGCACTTTGTTCTACTTCTCAGTTTCCACTTCTCCACTTCAGGAATTGTGTACATGATTAATGTAAGCTAAAACAATTTGAGCACAGTGTTAAACACTGTAGGTCTCTACATATTTGAATCTTCTTCACCCAGACTTGGCTTCCTGGCATATACAAACAAAAGTTGTGTAAACATCCCTATAAAACCAGAAAAAATTACAGTTTTTCCAAGCTGTATCTCTGAGCCACTTATTCCCAGAAGAATTTCTGTGTCATATGCAAAAAAAAAAAAAAAGTTTCAGGGCCCTGGGTAAGGCAAAAGCATTTTTCACCTGCTATCAGCGTATTGGCTTCAAATGTCTTCCAGTTGACACATTCTGTCAAGAAAGGTTTTGAGAAGAGAGACTAAACCATCCAACACGACAGAAAATGTTTGAGAATTTCAGATACTTATATTAGTTACATTTACTTTCCATTATTTTGAAACCTATAGTTAGTTATAGCCACACTGTTTCCTCATGTAAGTATTAAGTTTAAAAATAACAGCCTCAACTTACTACAACCGTGGGCTTAATTTACTTCCTTATCTTTCTAGTATTAATCCCTGATGCAAAACTTTACCTCCTCTTACTATTAAAAAGCAATTAAAAACCCAGTCATCTTAATGGCCGATGAAAACTTAAAAATAATGTGATTGACACAAAATTTTTCTAATTCCAGTGGTAAAAGTCAACAGTTGTATCTCATTTATGACTATATAAACCTCAGCTATTCCATAATATAACAGGTAAATATTGGTGTGAAGACCTAGATCATCACACTGCTTTTTCTGACACTCATTTCTAAATGTCATCTCTTTCTCACTGCTTGGTTTTTAATTGATGTTAAGAAATGCAAGTATAGAAAAGAAAAGCACGGCTAGGATGTCTTCTGGAATATTGCCTTTTTTTTTTTTTTTCCAATTGGGTTACATCATTTACATGCTTAATCTCTTCCAGGCTGGAAGAAAGGGTTTATAGCTCACTCTCAAGCTATTAATATGCTACAGAACTGCAACGCTACTGCTCATTGGCTCACCAAAACCAAAAATCCTCCACCTGGGGAACATTGTGAGCAAGAGACCAGGGGGCTGGGAGGAACAAGCCCTCTCATTCCCTAGCTTGTGGGCGGATCACAATGCAGCACTTGCTGCTTCCCACTGTGTTGTGGGGCAGCCGGAAAATGCACCTTGGCGCGGGGCTGCTGCACCGGCCTGGCTCCTCCCTCACCAACACCTCCTCTGGCCCCCCAGCTGTCGTGAATGATTTAATGTAGGTAAACCCTGCAGAGAGAGATATTGGTGCAGGCAGAGGATTATTGAACATGTGTACGGAGCAGCAAGCATAACACACAGACTGTAGCCAAAGTCTTTCCAGCCTGAGTACATTTATACCAACCCACATATGAAAATAAGTTTAAATGGATGTATGCAGCAGCAAAACAGAAGCAACTACTAGACTTTCCCCTCTGCCTTCCTGTCCTTTTCTTACAGACAGGTGCTGAACTGTTCACTGTCTTCTTTCAAAGACTTTATATATAGTCTCCACAAGAAAAACATGCCCTTCCACAGAGCTCCTGCCTTATCTTTCTGGAATGATGCAGTTATGACAAGCCTACCACTTCTATGACTCCTTGTATTCACCATCAGATAGTTTTCATAGCTGATTCCTTGAGTGATCCCTGCTTATTTAAGATCGAAAAACTGCTCCTCTACCACCAATTAAAATGCCTCCCAAGGTTATTTCTGACGCTATCAGTTCTTCATCAGAATCTGCAAATGGCCCTCTTTAATTTCTTCCAGTATGACAGAAGGGTGGCTTTGCTAATGGTGTGTTGAGCAGTCAGACCCCCAGCACCAAACACAGACCCATTCACATCCCCAGGCACAGGGAATGCAGGCACAGCACTTCCAAAAAGCTCATTACCTAGGCTCAGGAGGCAAACACCACCTCCAAATCCCAGAAACGTACTAATAAAATATGACCTATACTCCAGCAGTTTTCCAAGGACTCTTAAGTTCAACCCCCTCCCCACAGCGCTCTGAGAAAGGCTAGTGCACAGAACAAATAAACATCAGCCAGCCCAGGAATCAGTGCTGGATGGCTGGCATATTTTCTGTGCTGCTTGCAAAGCAGCAGGCATCTCCCTTTGTTGCTGATGCCGATTGTTTCCAAGCTCTCAGCATGTCTTTTTCAGCCACTTGCTCCTGAAACTTAAAAGGAAAACAGTGCACACTTAATTTGAAAAGTGCCTTGCAGATTCCATGGCAGAAGGGGTTAAGTAGGTTGGAGGGGGTAAAAAAAACTGTTTCACAGTGTTATTGAGGCCATGTGTGACAGGCTAAACAAAACCTCCAGGCAATTCTGTCACAAGTTATTTTCACTTCTTAAAATTTGCACAACCAAGTGGGTGGCCATATGTCTATCCCTTCTCCTTCTTTTTCAGCAAATGAAATGAGGACGATTTTAATTTTTTTTAATAGTTTTGTTCATAACAGTTCTGCCTTTATTGTTTTCAGATTGAATATGTGCAACTGAACAAGTTTCCTCCTTAAACAGAAAAGCAGATGATGATCATGCTGATGAGGCTTCTTGCACTATGAGATTCCTTCTACATATCAGGCTATATTTATCTTTCATTCCTCTAAGAAAAAGGTCATGTAGTGTCTTACACGCATCATGGAACCAGAGTGTAAATGCAGAGCCAAAACACTAGCCTGTGTCCAAGGTATTTAAGGAAAAATAATCAAAATCTGAAAAAAGTTTACAGTAAAATAATAAGCCAAGCTCATTCCTCTTTCCTTTTCACAGTCAAGCAAAGGTCAAGATTAAGATAAACATAAATAGGGTGGGTTTTTTTTCTCCCCATACTTGATGCCTTGTAAGGGACAAGGCTAGGGTTGCATTCACAGTCTATGCAGACTAAAGGGAAAGGTTACAAGCAGAAGTCTTGGTCTTGATGGCATATACATTGATGGGACAGTACTCCAAACAGGAGATTTGGAGGAAAGAGCCTCAAGGAAATCTAAAAGAGCTTCACATTTCTAGTCTATCGCAGAACTCAATCTGTCAAAATGAGTTTTTCCTTCTGCCTGCTGATTGACATTATGAAGATTTTTCTTTTCCAAGCACCCCGAAGGTGGACAAGCATGGATTTAACTCAACAACCAACTCTCCCTGAGAAATAGGAATGGACTTTTATGATCATCTTCTCTGATTTAAGCTACTCAGCATTTCTGATTGAGCAGTGGACACTGCCTTCTCCACATTCAGCAGCTAGCTTACATAGAAAAGCAGTTGTTTGGGAATAAAGCAATAAATTCACGTACATTTTTAATACCTGCTATAATCAATTTCCAACAACGGAAAGTGAAAAGACATTTCATTCAAACTGTTCAGCATATCTGCAAGATATTAAACTGAAGTTCTGGTAAAACAGTCATTTACCCTATACCACTTTTAACTAAAAGCTAGTCAGTCTGTGCTTGGGATAAGGACTGAGAATACAATTCTTCAGAAAGGGTCATTTCATACAACTTAGAGTTCAGTCCCGGCATATTAGAAAGGTTTTGGATTTAGTGTTGCTCACAGGGACTCTGCTTCCTGGAAATTGATATTCCGGCATGGCAATTATCTTTACTGAATGAGCAATAGATCTATATATACATATGTAAGGAAGCAAAGAAGGAAGTTGGGCTATTTGCTTCTCTTCTTTACCCTGGTTCTACATTTTCCATCCATTCATGCAAACTCCAGCTTCTTTTTATGCTTCTCAGTCCCCATCTCTTTTTAAGCTCTTTGCCAAGGCAATGTCACTCATATTTTCCCTTCAGAATGTAACTTCCACTCCAAGCATCCATCCTACACAGCATTCCTTTGGTGTGTCCTATTCTTGTTCCCTACCTTAACACAAGGTCTTCAACTCCCTATGTGCCCTCCATTTAATCTTCATTTCCTAAATGCTAACCTGTTCCCTTCATCATCTCAACCTGTAACAGAATTTCTCAAGCCATTCTAAGTCTTTTATAGTTCTTAAAATACTTGATCAACCTCTAAAAGTGATGTTTTCTCCCTCCCCAGTGCAGACCTTTTTGTCTCCTAACACCAGGATAGTTCCCACTGCCCCAGGTCTGCATCTAGCAAAGCCAACAGTACTTCTACTGCTGCTTTCAGCAAGACACAAATTGAGTCTTTACATTTCAACATAACCAGATGATGTCTACTGAGCATGAAAGTTAGTTATTGTCCAAGATTTGTATGTTCCAAGCAATTTCTTAGCATAATACATTTTAAATCCGTTGGGTTTAAATGTTTGGAAATCATCTGCTAGCATATGTAGCAAGTTCACTACATTCTTATTTTCATTGTCTATGCAGAGCTAAGGAATTTCGATTATGAAAGGGTCTGTTCTGTAAGCTCATTAAAAATTAATATCCATCACAATGCTGTCTCTCTCTTTCACTGGTTCTTTGCAATTGCCTAGCAAACAAAATAAGCACCAGGTTTTTTAAGAGAGAGACACAGTTTCTTACATAAGAAGACTCAATCTTGTTCTCTCCAGAGCACTCACACAGGTGAAAGTCACAATTTTCCTGACTCTTCTTTCTTTTCTGGACCAATGCATGAGAGAAAGTAACTATTTCACAAGGCAGATGGAGCACAGATAATATGACATTAAGGCTTATTCCTCAGAGGCAGTCAGCAAGCAGCAGAGCATGAGCTTAAGGATCTAGGTAACACCGTTACCTTCTCAAGAGAGGAATCCTTTAAGCAAACGCATTGCTCATCACTTCCATCCTGCTTTGATTTAATGAACCAACTATTCTTGGCAATGAGCAGCAAGACGATTTCATTTGACCGTTACTATCCTTTTGCATTTTATTCAATCATTACATCAGAACCGGCACTTTACTTTTGTTTCACATTACTCCAGAGGACCTTGGCACAAAGCAAAATTAAGCCAATTGAGAAATAACTAGCTTAAATTTATAAACACCAACAAATCATGCTGCATTTCAACAAGGGTAAGAGAGACATGGAACTTTCCTTCCCTCTGAGCAGCTGCAAGCATAAAAAAGCAATGATGCAACATTCATTAATAAAACTTGTTTCTTAGAAATCTCTTCTTGTGGACAGCTTCAGCATCTGCAGAAGACACCCAAAGCATACTCTTTGTGCTGCACTTCCCTTTTTCCATTCACATGTTGTACATACTGAAAATATATTATCAAGTAGGTATGTACACACCATGTTCCCAAATTTTCTTCTAACACATACCTATGTATGTTATAGACAATCAAATACAAGGTAAAAGTATGGCACAGATAGATACTGCAGTGAAGGAAATTCATCACATTACATATCTCCTCTGGAGAACTCCGCCTAAAAGTAACTTGGGAAACCACAAATAATTTGTCAGGACTTTAGTCAGTGATTTAAAGGAATTTCTCATTGCCCCATTTGCAGCATCTGAAGCCAGAAATAGAAGTGGGTCTTCTTTATGGACCCAACACCTTGAGCAGTGTCCAGCATAGTGAGCACAGAAATTTAAACTGAGCAATTCACAATGGGCAGCAGTTCATCTGGCCAACTCACACCTCAGATGACTATCTGCAGAGTTCAGACCAGTATAATACTCCAAGAGGCAGTGAGATAGCCAAAAGATTCTCAGCTAAAGAAAATCAGAAAAGAACACGATGTTCCTTAGCCTGGCTAACGTAGACAACATCTCCCAGACATTAGCGTGAAATTAAACAGAGAGAAAGAGGTTGAATTACTTCCAGTGTACAGATACTGCCCGAATGAAATGGGACAGGTGACCTACAACATAAAAAATGCACTTAACTGCAAAAACTAGAAAGTGAAGCTAAAAATGAGAAAAATTAAAAGCTGTTCTTGGATATGCAGTAAAAGGCATACTGACATAATAAATGGGAGAAGGAACACAAAAGCACCCAGCTGTTCAAAAGCTGTGCTGTTAAGGTACAAAGAAATCAACATTTTTTTTTTAATAGAAAAAGTCCCTCTCAACATGAATAAGCTCAATAACACTTTAAACAGTATTATTTATTAGAAAAATCATCTGCTCCAGTGCATGAAGCAAAAGGTTTGCAGTTTATTCCATCATTCCGCCAAATCCAGGGATTAGTGAGAACTTCTTAAAAAATTCCTTCCTTGCCTTATGGTCCTTCAGCTTCACCAGGGCCAAAGCTTTCTGCTCCCAGGCAGTACATGAATCCCTGCAGTGTTACCATCCACTCTGGGTGAGAGCAGGACTCGCAATGGTGAACAAAGAGTTGGGGCAGCTGCCTGATGTCTGAGCCAGATGTTCTCAACTCAGTGGCACAAACTTTGCTTTTGTTCAAACAGGAATTAAGAGGAAAAATGGCAGAAATTAATAATAGGGGTGATGAGGAGAAACCTTGGGCTATGCACACATTCAATCCAAGCAACATCCACTCTAGGTGTGGTTTAAAATTCATGTTTACTCTTTATTGAAGCCATGCACTGTATTTATGGCTCTCAATGAATTTTGTATCCAAAAGGGACACATTAGATGATTAAAAATTAGTTGGATTTCTTTCCTCCTCCTGTAGCAGTGCCAGTAGGAGAGGTAACAAAGGCAGTTCCTTGGCCTTCAGGCATTGCACAGAAGTGGGATACACAGATACATACTCAAACTGCAGTTATTTAATGTGGGGCCTAAGACATGAAGCTAGGCTGCCTTTAACAAATCATGGACCAGGATGAGCTCCTAACATTAGTATTCCACTCCTCCCTCTTTCTGCTGAGACAGTCTGGACAACATGGATATCCCTAATACAGATTCAGGACTCAGGTACAACAGCCACGCTAAGAAGCCATTGTTTCAGCAACCTTTTCTTTTTTGCATCGCACCAGGAGGAAGAAAAAGAAGTAAAACATATCTCATTTGTTATTATAGATGGAAAACCCCTCTAAGTACATAGGAAGAGAAGTTGTTGTTCTCCAGCTAGAATTAAAGCAAGGTGAGGCAACAAGAGGAACAGAGAAATTGCTGAAAGGAAACTGAGGAATGTGAAACCAAAGTTTCAAGCATTCCATGCAGTCATACAACTCAGGGACATTCTCCAGCTTGGCAAGTCACATGTTGGAATGCAATGGAGTAGGGAAATAGGGAGCTGCTCAACAAAAGAGGTGCTACAGCCTTTTCTACTCAGACTCTTAGCCCAAAGTCTATTCCAACTCCAGCTGAATGGCACTGTAAACCAGAAGAGCGCAGACCTCTTTGACTTTTGGCAAGTTTACACTTTTCCAACATCAGTACTTATGCAGTTCCTCTCATTATTATTTTTGCCATTTTCACTACTAGCCATAAAGTTTAGCGTAGTAGCCACCCAAGAACCCAGGATCACTGCTATATTAATAATACTGAATGTAGCTCTCAGAGTGCATTAATAAGGTACCAACAGAAAACCAAAATTATGATCTTCCTCACAGTAAAAGTAACAGACAAAAAAAAGTGTGAAAATACTTCTTTAGCCTGAAATTAAGTCTTAAAGTAAATTTCTGAAACTGAATTTAAATAAATTTAACTGTTGCAAAGTATTCAGAATACACACAAAAAAAATATACTAGAGTCCCAAATTTAAAAAATTAGTCATGGAAATATGGGGTAAGGGATATGTTTATTTGGAAAAATCAGTTCAGCAGAGCTCTCTTTGCTACCAATATCTTTAATTTAATTCTTCTGCCTGGACACAACCTCCTGAGAAATATAAATAAATAAATAAAAATCATACAGGAAAAGCTAGTGTTAGATGCAATCTATTTAATCAGACCTGATATAAATTTTTTATTTATTCTCTTAAGGAGAATGAATTAATTATTCGTCCACTCAGAGGTCTATGGCATTAATCCTTGAGTTCAATCAGAGAAAACTGAATCTCTCCTGAGCTCTAAATCCGTTTACCTTTCTTGTAGTATTCTGTTTCAGGGACAAGTTAATGAGACAAGTGACATACAAGCTCCTTCACTCTTTTTCATCTGGCACAAAATTGTGTATTCCAGCAAGAGAAAATTCCATTTCTACCTGCATGAATTTAGTACTCTTTCTTTGCTGCACTGGAATCAAAGTCAGTGATTCTAACCATTGTTAATTGTGCTGGAATAGATTCCAAGAGACTTGTGAAGTAAACGCATAAAATGTAGTGATTGTCTCCACTACAAACACTAGAATCCCTTTGGAAGAAGCCCTAAAGAAGCTCAAATCCTGAGGTTTATTTATTTAAACAAGAGGCTGAATCACCTTTTAACTTGTATTAAAATTGCCTCTAAGGTTTTAGAGGGACTATACAATACATAAGAAAGCCTTGGGTTTGATGTAAAGAAAAGCAAAAAACAATGCAGACAGTGGGACTTGAAGTGTGGGGATCTCCTTTGCCCCAGGAGACCCCACAATGTATAGAAAAGTCCAGGTTTCCGGCCCGTACTGTTGAAGGAGTAGTCTGGAGTCGTTTGTTCGTGTTCTCAAGGCAGTTTATTAATTCCTTATTAAAACTAGATTTCTCTGCTCTGCCAGGGTTGACACAGAACGCGTCCAGAGACACACTGTGCCCGCCCCGGGTGAGCTGTAATCTTTTATACTAAAAACTACGTATTTAATGCTTATCATTAATTACCAATCCATGCCCCTCACATCACCATGTTCAGATCTGTGTCAAACCAATCCAAAAGTGTCAACATCACCAAGAAGATGGAGGTTATGAAGAAGAACATAAGATAACATGCCACGTGTAAAGATTCTCCATCTTGTGCCTCAGACCCCCCTGTACAGATCTCCAACCCCCCTGTACAGGGCTTTAAACCCCCCTGTACATACACTCAAATTTTCTTCTTTTTACTTATAACTACTACTATTTTACTATCTAAGTTTTTGTGACTTGAAATTCCTCATACAAAGTTGACAACCTGTTCCATGGATTAGAATCAGAGCTACAGGCATTTTTAGTATCATTCCAGGGTCTCTGACACCTCTGGCAATGCTGAAAAGCCTCCTGATCAGGTTTTGGGTCAGCCAAAGGCATCATAGGAACCCCCTGGGTTCCAACATTGAAGCTGAAGCTATTTCTCACATGCTTTAGAACCCAGATGGGATCTCCCACCTCTTTGTCTTAGCAGATGACTCTTTTCCTGGCTGTGAGCAAAAGGAATTACCCTCATTTGCGAAGCCAGTGAAAACCAGTGCCTGTACAGTGCAGCTTTGTCAAGGGTTCCTGCTGCAGTCAGAGACTATCCGCGTCACACCCGCACAGAGAGTGATGCTTTGGCAATTCTTATATACCTGAGCTATAAAGGTCTCTTCTAGATCTAGGAAGATGCAGTTTCTCTAGTCCTCACTCCATGAGCAAAGTCCGCACAAACTCCCATATTCTTGTGTTTAAGAACCATGAAGACAACAAAGACAATTTTATTGGTTTTTAAAGGAGAGCTCCTTTTCTCCCTTGCCTCATGTCAATACAAAGGAGATTTTTCCTCCTTCAATAAGCATTCAATATTCCATAACATTAAAAGCTTTTGGAGAGAATGAGCTAGATTTGAAAATGTGTAGTTCTGAGAGCTTACCTCAATATATTTTGGGACACAAAGAAAAGTAATTTTCAATGGTGACTATTGCTATATATGAAGCAGCAATTTACAAAAAGAACATGTAAAACTGAGGATAAGCATCTATGTGCAAAACCACTTTGCCTCCTGCACCCTTTCTAAAAAGCAGTAGTGATCTACACATGGGAAAAATATTTGCATTGTTTTTAAACATATTGTTTGAAGGTATCCCATTCACATCTGTTGGTGATTGCAGAACTGATACACAGAAAGTGCTCTCACACGGATCTTTTGCAGAAGTAGCCCTCTGCAGAACATCTGGGGAAGACATATAGGGATGATACAAAAATACATTTAATTTACTTTATTTTTTCCAGATGACCCAGTAGCAGAACCTCAGCATGTACCAGTCTGAGAATTTTGGAACAGTTAGATGGTTACAGATCAGTGAATACTGCTGACAGTAAACGTTGATGGGGTGCACTGGCTTCAGTGCTATGTCTGAAAGAGGGAGGGCTTCACACTGCAATAAAAGAAGAATGGTAAACTTAAATAATTAAAGGTACAGAAGGAGCTGACTTGGCTGTATGTTTTGTGACCGTCCACCTCTGAACAGTTTGAACAGGCAGATCTAAGGCTATTTTACTGCCATGCTTGAGAGTTTATTATGGCATTCAAATAGCTGCTATCTCTTAGCACAACTCTATTAACCTTACTTCAATGACAGTGAGCTTCATGTTGTGGTGATGTCACTGAAACAGGCTTGGGAGTTCCTCTATCATGCCATTACCTTGGTTTGTTGCTCTGTCTCCAAGCTTCACTTTGCACATTTCTCAATCCTAGTCTGTGTCCAGCTTTTCCACATGGAACCATTTAGTCATGGCAGAGTCAGGGGCGTCAATCCAACCTTACACTGTGTTACACATCTGTACAACCATCAAGGCTGTGAAGTAATTTACCAAGCTATTCCTACCTTACACAAGTAAAAATAGGATTGTGTCAAAGAGGACAGTAAACTCTCATATTGAAGAGTAACTTGAAAAGTTAAATAAAACCATCAGATTAAAAAGTTGCCTCATTTAAAGTGTTATGGACACAAACACATGTAGACAAATGGGAAAAATATTAATCCCAGAATACTTGCAAATAAACTGGTGAGCAGTATTCCAGTAGCCCAATATCTGTTCTATTCTTGCTCCTGCTTGCAGAGAAATCAAAACAATCCAAATTTAAGAATAAACATTTTTGCTAAAAATTTTAACATTATGCTATTACAGTTGACAAGTTCCGAGAAGGAGGATTAAGTACATAAACGAAAATTTAGCACTGCACATTCAAACTTGAATGCTTGAGGGAAGACATATAATATCTAATAGAGGTGTTATTATCTGAGTTAGTTACACTGAAGAATTTGGGTCCAATCATACTAAGATAGTGAAAATTTTGTACATAATACTTGTGTCACTAACAAACCTAAAAGGAATACAGAGATATAGTGGAGCTAGAGCAAGAAATATCTGGAGAAACTCAGAACATCCTGGAGTCAAGATTATTCATTCTCCCAGAATTACCCTCAATGTCAATGAGCTCCTGCTGATTAGTAATAAGGATTCCCACAAACACATGTCAGCAGCCTGTGGATATATCCTGGTCCTGCTGAAAGAAAGACTAGAGAACTTATTAATTTCTTTCCCACCTGAATGTATTTTCTTAGAAGGGTCAACAAAAAAATACACACTAAACATTACCTTCAATTTGCAAGCAGCTCATTCATACAAAGACAACAAGCTAGAGCTATAAAAGCACAAGTGCTTCTTTTGCTCTTGCATCAGCTTTGCTTCAATTTGCTACAGGTTTTAGCTCAGTCAGATCAAGGGGCCCTAGCTTTATAAATCCTTTACCTCCAGCTCCTCATTGCCACCCTCAGCAGCCTCCTCCCTGGGATAGGAACCAACCCTCTGAGCTCCAGAGAAAAGTGAGACAGAGCACCTTAAACTGACAGGTGATTAAGCTGACTGCTCTGAACAAGTGAGGAATGTTTATACACAAAATTCCAACATCTCTCCAGAAGGCTGCAAGTCCCAGATGAAGAGCAATAACAAACAGCTAGATAGCATTTTAGATTATCTTTATTCCACATCTTTATGGTGTTCACAGAAAAGTTTACATTTGATAAACTAATTAAACATTAAGCTTCAATATAAATTACCTTGGTGAATTTAGGATTTGGGGTGGTTTTTTTTTTTCTTACATAACTTATATTAATTACAATAGCTGAATGTGACAGTTATTTTGTCCTGTGTGGAAAAAAGCAATAAAAAGAAGGGTTGGGGCTTTTTTTTAAAAAAAAATTGATAGTTTTTTTTTTATAAAGCTGGTCTCCTGAAAGTCTTTCTTTTATGGTACTTTCTAATATCTAGCACAAATTTTGAAACCCTTTATTAAGAAGAGTATCCATCCAAAACTTAATGACAAGGTACCTTCAGCAGAAAGAACAAACTAATTCTCTACAGAGACATTACTCACTTCAAAGGTAAAAAAATTATCCCAAATGTTTTGTGCAACTAGGAGGAAAGGGGCTTCCAGGAGTCCCCTGCAGCACACTATGTAAAAATAATGGTGGGAGCCACTGCCTCTAAGACATCCCGAGAGCAGAAATCAATCATCTGCAGAGCACACGCTTAGATGTTCTCTGGGTTTATTACTCTACTTTGGCTGGAAGGTTGATAAAGGCTCTGGAAACTGCAGACCCAAATCTACTTTTTATTAAAATTTTGGCAGCAGGACGGGTGCGTGCTTTACAATAAGTGAAGGGTGGGGGGAACAGAGTGCTGAAAAACCTCCAGTCACAGCACAGGGTTCCAGCACATCTGCTGGAGCAGCAAGGGCTGCAATTTCTGAGAGGCTTGTGGTTAACCTCATGGCACGGAATGAATTAAGCCCCAGCCCCGGCCCTCATTAAACCACCCATCCTCTGAAATGTGTCGACGAAGCCGACACATGGCCAGCCACTCATCGGCAAGATGACGGTCCATCCCCAAGACGCTTTCTTTTTGGCCACGATGGAACGGAGCTGTTCACCCCGTATAATTCTGAGCTGTTTACATTGTGTGCTGCCCAGAGGTATGAACAACTGTCGTGATTTAATTCAAACAGCCTGGATAGACACACATTAATGCTGGATGTCATGCAACATGCCTTGCAAGTGCGAACACTTCTCAGACCCTCACAACTGCAATCACAAATATAAATCAGATTCAAAGATAAAGATGTGCTGTATGAAATAGCCTAAAAAGGGTAAGGGCAAGGGCAGCTTACAATGAAATTTGTGGAACAAAAAAGCCTTAATATACTATCTGGGCACTTCTCAAGAAATTTCTGCAAGAAAGTCTTAGGAGAGAAATGACTGGAAGGCTGAAATATTTAGATATTAAAGTTTTTATGCCTTCTGTGTGGTTTATCCCTCTAGTGAGGATCACTCATGACATGAGTGATCATTAAGTGATTGCTACTATAAGTCACTTTAAATGGTGGAAGAAACTGAGAAAGAGAGAGAGAAAATAAACGTAATTGAAATTTTGTTGAGCTGTATTTGACCCAAAAAATTGGTATGTGATTTTGGGCCTCCATATAAATTAAGATTTTCCCAGATAAGATTATTTTAAAGTGTTCTTATGGTGATATCTGATTTTCTGGAGCACTTTGTTATCATCTGCAATAGGTATGAAAAAGACCTGGGCTGAGGTGCTATAGAACACTAAGTTCTGGGAGAAATCAGTCTACTGGCAACTATCAGACTCCGTCAGCCAGACACTTTGGGTACCCGAATCAAAACATCTCCTTTCTCCAGGAGAGATCACATCATCATATTTTCTCACAGGGAGAATAGAACGGGAAAAGAAACACCATGGCAATGTGGGAGCTGGAAAACCTCACAAGGAAACTGCTAAAACTGTTCTCAGAGCAACACATGAGTGGTATTAAATAAGTAAGGCATGTGAGCTACAAGAAATAAAAACAAAGCAGAAGCTTACTTAGCAGCACATTCAGTGAGCACAGAGTCTCCTTGCAGTCTATTTGGAAACTGAGAGAACACTTCAAAATCAAATCAGATAACTATCACCAAAAGGCAGGCTGGGGAGTTTAGGCAATCACCAGATCCAAAACTACATTCATTATGGTTCGACCATAATGGCACTCTCTCCTTTCTCACACAGCATAATTTTACTCTTGACTTTGGAAAAGTTGTGCTGTGTTGCTGCTGACTTAAGGAAAAGAATTAAGATTGTCTGAGTGTTGGGGGAACCTTCTTCGAGGGTCACAAAAACAACAAATAATTGGCAGTGGAGAAGAAATTTTAAAAGAAAAAAGAGAAAAGATGAAATAATCTGTGGCAGAAGTTCAACAAGGATCAACAATTTTAGCAAAGAGAGGAATACTTTGCAAAATGCATTAAGGCATTTGGTCAGTACCTTTGTGCAAGAGGTTGTTTCCCTCACTGCTGGCAGGGGAGAACTGAACGCGTTTGCAGAACTTGAAGATTTATGGTTTGTACAAGGAGGGAGTGAGATGGAATACAAAAGGTGTAATTGCTTAAAAAAATTATGTGCCAACTTCCCTTTTTTTTTTTTTTTTAACAGAGCAATAGAAGTTTCAGCCAACTATAAATTTTTAATTATCCTATTTTTTGGCGAGATCAATAAGCTGTTACTTGCTGAGTTTGGAGTGGTAGGTGGCGGTGGCAGGTTTTTAAAGCTGTATTCACATTGTTTCCCTTTGTTCTTCCCCTGACCTTTATCAAAACACCCAAAGGCTAAGAGAAAAGCCCTTTAATGTTGTATGCAAGGAAGGTGTGTCACTAGAAGGAGCTGCTACGAGCTGACAAAATTTAAATATAAAATCAAATTATTAAAAAAGGAAGTTCCAAGCAACTTTAAATTGTGTACATGTAACATTCAGGTCATCTGTCAAAAGGAGGATATGCACTCCTAGAGTTCAGCTTGGCTGAGCTCTCATTTGAGCTTTCTATCCTTCTTTTTTATGCCTCTTACCCAGATTTTACAAACCTGAGCTTAAATTACTGTACTATAACTAATGGGCTCTGTTTCCTCACATTTTTTTCTGTGTTAAACCTAATGAATTATAGACAGGTTTAAAAGGTGTTTCAAAGGGACTGAAGTTTACACCATTCTGAAACCAGGGCCTGCTCATCTTGTTTTTTTTAATTTTACACAGAAAAAAAAACCAAAACAGAGACATACATACATATATAGGTATGTGTATGTAAGTGTATATTTATATTTAGAGATAGGTATTTATTTCAGTCTCCACCAGTCCTGCATTGCCTCCCAAATCTGTCTCAAATTTCAAGTTGCCAAAAAGAAGCTGTTTCTCCCTCCATCTTCACAGATGCTAATCCTCAGTAATCACATCTCCACTTGCTTCACATTTATTATGTAAGTCACTTGGGTAAAGGAGAGGCTGGTCAGGAAAAAAATGGGGCGGTGTTATACTTAAATAAAGCAGTAATAAACTCAAGACGTGCACCCAAATGAACCTGAACATCGTTATTATTGTAACCCTGACCCTTCTCTTTGCTTTTTCCTGCCCTCACACATATGCACAAACACTTTTCTCATTCATTGACTTCTGTCTGAAATAAGATCTTTTGCTCCCAAGGACTGGGCCACTTATTTCACATAATCTGTAAAATCCTCAGTCCAAGCGCCATACAAGTAAAGAGTAAGTCTGACAACCAGTCAAGATACTTGGATAAAATAGTCTAATTCCCAGTAGGAAAGGATGCTCTTAACTAATACTTCAGTGAACACAGACAAAAGGCTTTTCTTACTTATTCTGAGATGGTCTTTCAAACAGAGAAAGAGGTAGAGAAAACAGACCGATAAAGTGTGAATAGAACTGTGAATATTGCTTCTTCTTATTACATACCCTATTTAAAAAGTATATATAGTACATTAAAAATTAAAATTCATAATCTACAATGTGCTAAAGCTCTCAGCTTTTGTAAGCCCTATCTATCAAATGAATTAAAGCTTTCCTATTTGACATCTCTAATACATGTCAAAATCATCCACTAGTTTTAAAGAAGATAAACTCTATGAATAAACAAATATTATTGTTGGCAGCTGTTTCACAAAAATTATAAGTTGGTTCTTCCAATCCAACTGGTTCAAGGTAGTTATAAACTCAGTGAACTAACAAGTCAAATAAATTTAAAAAAAAATTAAACCTAAAAGTGACAAATTAAAATTTGTTTTGTGTACTATGAAACACATCATCCTTATGTTCATGCTTTTACTCAGAACACAACTCAGGACCACGCAGGAATGACTTTGTTACCATTTAATAAGCTACTGAAGACATTAAGTCATAGCTCCCCTGGGAAAGAAAAAAAAAAAAAAAGACATTTTTTACACAGTTTTTCACTGGACATTATTTAGTTTGAGCAGAGGTCTGTGCTAGTGTACCTGGATCTGGTCCTCTGAGATCTAGTTCAGCTCTCTCTGAAACCACTGCCCTGCATCCCCTAAACTAACTTGTTTTCCTTCCGTTTCCTTTAGCATTATTTTTTCCAGCTTTTTAACTTGTTTTCTCCAATAAGCTACATCAAAATGAGGACTTCAGCCTCACAGAGTTTCTTTGATACAGTCTTCTCAAACATTTTCAAAACTAAAGTCTTCTTACACCTTTTGCTGTATAACAGAATTACCTCAAACACTGAAGCTTTTCTGTGTTCAGGTGGTATCACCTGAGTGTCCTTCAGCAGGTTTAAACTGAGTGGGCTGAGAGGGTGAAAGACTAAGACACAAAACTATGGCCACAAAAGGATGATTTGGAATTGTCACATTTGTATTTTTGCATTCAGAAACTGTAAGAGAGACTCCCACACACCAGAAACAGTGCTGAAAGGGAAGGAGAACATGTGGAGAGGAATATATTACGTAAGACCCTCCACTGCACACAGAAATAGATGTTTTGGGCTCAAGATATCTCTGCCAGAGCAAGAGTTTCTTCAGGGAGATCTCACACCATCTCATCTCAGCAAAGATTAAAACAACAACCTACTCCTTTCTATAGTCTGCATCTCTCACGTTTTTGGGCACTGATGAGGCATCTGCCAGTCTGCGAAGGGTGCATCCAATCTGGTTGTGTATTATTTGACAGTATTTTTCTTGCATGCTAAATGGATACTTCAGGGAGAAAGATTACCTGTGACAGACTGGAAGTCCTTCAGTGGCAAGGAAGCATAGTCAGAAGAAAGAGGCAATAGCCTACAGCATATGGATGGTGACTGGGGCACTTCTGCAAGGAGCAGGGAACAAAACCCCACCCCTGGGAAGAGAGAAATTCAAGCTTTTTCTTTAACATCTTAGAGGGGACTGACTAGAGCTCATTGTAACACAGATAGCCATGAAAAATTGGTGGACAGAGAGCAAATAGCGAGCAATCCTCCTGCAAGGACAAGTGGGCAGAGAGGATATCTGTTCTCAGCCTTTTTTCACCTTTATTTTGCCCTATCCTGTAGACCTAATTTCAATTTCTGAAGTTAGTTGTTCTGGCCATCTCGAACTGAGGGATTGCAAGTGCAGCTGGCAGACATGTCTCTGGGAAAAGGCACAAGGACCTTCACCCCATTGCTGCATGGCAGCCTGCAGGAGCTGGGACACTACTTAGCTATTATGTCCAACCCCATCAGACATCATAAAGCAAAGAGTGTTGAGTAATTTCTGCTGTCAATAAATTCAGTAACCATAAATTATCTCAAAATTTTACCTTTGTTTTTTGTATCAAAACTACAGTAAGTGAGTCAATCAATCAATCCCTGGTAATGACTGGCTCATCCTATGACCCTTAACAGGCATCCAGACAAATAATTGCATGATTTTGCTTTGAAAAAAAAAAATACATGCCTTACAAAAAGGACAGCAATATAGGGGAAGGTCCTCTGTTGATTTAAAAATGAAACTAGAGATTACCTTCACTTTGAGTCCTCAATTTTGACTTTCAGATATGTTTTACTATACAGTTCCATAAATTTTTCAAATTATTTGACAATATTTAGAACACCAAACTGTATTTTATGACACCTCATAAATAGCAGTGGACTAACTTATATTCACATATTTATATGCACATATTGTTCATTTCATAAGAGAAAAATGTTTATCATTTACATGTGCAATAAAATGTTCAAAAGCTGTGTCTTTCCAGGTGATAAATAGCTCCTTTTCAGCACTGACATGAAATGCTCTCATTTGTGGAAGGCCAGGACATAGATCAGGAGGAGAGCTGTGGTGCAAAAAAAAAATGGTTGTTAAGCACAAATACAGGTGGCTACAGTTGATGTGCACTCGTGGCCTGTAGCTCACTTGTGCAGCAGCACTGCAGAGCACACCACAAAAGCTGGGTGGTGTCAGCACTGATATCATCACTTCAGAACACTAAGTCAAAATATGGCTACTCTTCCAACACAAGATTTCAGGAATTCAGTATCCTGGCACAGTCCTTTATAGTAGACAGGAGCTGGAGAAACTCCAGTCTGAGAGGAGCTATTTCAACTTCTTTTCTATTTAAAGCACAGTGTGCTAAGAAGCTTTGCTAAACCCTAGAAATGAATAGCATCCAAATATCCTGAATTTCCAATTACTTATATTCAGTAAGTCCAAACACATGCCACAGTATTAAATTCCACCGAAAAGTCTGGCTCATCATACTTCATTCTCTGCAATACCAACTTTAGAACAAAATAATTCTAGGTAAAATGGCAGAAGCCAAAGCCCTTGAAACAAATCAAAACAAAACAAAAAAAAACAAACAAAACCAAAAAGTTACAAAAAAAAAAAGGTGAGGGGAAATCAACATTCATTTTCTCAAGAAAACACTTTTGCATCTGTCTTTAATGCAGAAATCTGGCAATGCATCCTTCCAAATAACAGCCTCCTCTGCTATGAAATAAAATACTGACAGGTAATAGATATATCAACAAAATATGTGAATTTTTTCACCAAGATGCAATGGTCCTGGATAGGATTGCAAAAGTCTTCTACAGAGTCCTAGAGATGTGGATTAGGTGGATGAAGAAAAACAGAAAAGTGCAAGAACACATTCACTTAAAGCAGGAGTTTCCAAACGTGGTGAAAGTGTCACAGATTTTCCTTTTCTGCCCAAGTGACTCTTGGGTGTTTTGCATTTAAAGGCAAGTAAGGCAAACCAAAGCAGACTGCAGTCACCTGATAAAGGCCTTGAGCATTCTGCTAGAGTAATTCTGCATTGCCATGTCTAAGGTAATAACTAATCAGTCCCAGAGCACAGTTCTTTCTTCAGGTAAGATGAGGACTATTATCACATCAAGTATTCCCAGCCCAGCCACACACCTAGCTCCTTCTCTTTACAAAATCCTCTCTTCCTCCTCTTACGCATTGCAATTTTTTTTGCCCCTGTAATTGTAGCAGAACAAGTGTCAGTGAGACTGCTGGAACTGTATCACAGTACAAGGAAAACAAAACAATTACAGGAGTGTTTTCACAAGGAAGCAGTTCTTTCATACACATCACAAAACAGTTTTGCTTCCACAACTGAGGAAACTGGGTGCTACAAAGCAAAGGTAGAGCAAAAATGCACTGAGCTAATCATGTCACTGAATTTTGTATGCAAATCCATAGCCAATTGCAAAGATCACTGAAAAAAGAACACCAACAGACAGCTAGTAAACTGTGGAATTCATCATGCAGGCTGAGGAAGAGACAGTGACTTTGGAACTACAGAGTCTTTCATAAGATATTGTTTTCCTAATGATTTCTGACATCTCCCTGTTTAGTGCTACCAGACGTTCAACAATGAGCATAGAATTAAATTTCATCACCCCTAACATATCCATGGGTGGGCTAATTTTCAACTGATAGCAATAAATAATCTTCATTGTACAGGGTCTTTGTGGGTTCTTTTTCGCTGCTGGAGTAATCATTTGACAAACTAGGAAGTGGAATTCCATATTGATAGGATAAAGGGTCTTGTGGCAGGTAGCATGCAGTCAGAAGAAATTCAGAAGATGACTGACAAAACAAATTACTTAAATTAAGCAGTTTTTGCCTAGCTTGCCCATATGTATTTATGTTACAGCTGGACTCCAGGTGGGATTCATATAACTGCCCCAGGCTGGACATATAAGGCCCTCAGGGACTTACAGGCTGTGTTTGTTGTGAGGCCACAATTGACTTCAACTGCCCTTGGAGGTTCATTACTCGTCTTTGTTCTATCACAGTTAATATTCTTCCCAAGAAAGGACAGCAATAAGGAATGATGCTTCATATAGTGCAACAGATCAGATGCTACTTCAAGAACCTGCTTGCAATTCCAGAATCTATTTTCACCAGATTTCAACTTAAAAAAAAATAAAATCATTTTACCATTACTTGGTTCCACTTCAAGTTACAACAGGCTGCAAGGACACAGCACCAGCCAAGTGCTTTGTGCAGCAGAAGCCTCTTTCCTAAAGGGAGAGGCTGAAATAAACATGGACTAGCTTTCCAATGACTTGGACTTGCTAGGTTGCAAATGCTGTAGACCTATCTCCTTCTCCATGGCGCTGATTGCTCCACATATAGAAAGAAAAGAAAAAACCCAAACAACCTTTATTCTTCAGCTCCCCATAAGGGCACCAAAATATGTGAAGTGCATATCTACCCCAAACACTTGATCCCCTTTATCTACAAGAAAGATGAAGAGTTAATTGCTTGTGGAAGTTACTGAAACCTACCTACATATTCAGTATCTGAAAACAGGGCAGAACTCTCATTCCCTTTGAGAAGAATGAGCTGGAGTGAGAGGTTATTTGTAAGGCAAACTTGAACTGACTTCTTGGCCAGCTTGCAATTCACAACCACATCTAGCCTCTGGTAATATATGTCAGGACTGTATCACTACTTCTAGCTAAAGATGACCAAAACATTAAATCAAAACTCACACTTCCCCCAGAGATCATATCTACATTCCATCCACTTCCTGCATTTCAGCTCTGCAACAAAATATAACTAAAAATAGAAGATGCCAGCCAACAATGGGGAAAATGTTTCAATAAGGAAGAGAGATAAATGCGTAAGAGTTATCCCTTCTGAAATAAAATATATTTCATGTTTGCATTGATGTTTACATTGAGTGCTGCTGCCTTTTACATGCTGTCAGGAGAGTGAAACTGAGCAGATGCCTAAGCAAGAATATAAAGTCCTACTGCCTCAGGTCAGGCCAGCTTGAACTCTTCTGATTTTTTTCTTTTTCCTTGGTGTTTTAGTTTTAATACTATTTATGCACATTCTTAGGATGGGGCAGGGGGGAAGGGGAGGATAAAAGAGAATTATTTGTCGCTTTGTCTGTCTAGAGGAGTAGATGGATTTTGTTTTTTGTTTTTATCGTCATGTCCTCTGAAATCTGCCCTATCTTAGAAATACAGCTCCCTCTGAGCTACTAAATCAAGATGCCTCAGAGGTTACAATCTCCTTACCATGATTTCTTTCCGAATTAAGATGTTTTCTGAAGGAGACCCACAAAACCAATGAAACAACACACTGGAAACCATGAATTAGGATGAAGAAGAAAAGAATAATGAATTTTATTTATTTGAATTAATTAAAATTGATTAAATTCCAAATTCAAATCCTCTTTGGCCTGAACTTAAACTGAACCTGTAGCAAAATTCTTTGAAAAGAATATATAATTATTTTACAAAATACTCAACACTGTTCATAGAAATCTATTGTGCTTATATCTATACATATATCTACATATCAGACTGACAAGAAATCTCAGATTAATAAAAAAAAAAAAAGAAAACAGCAAAAACTAACCACACAAAAAAACAAAACACTGATAACCAGAACTGACTTCGTATTTAGAATGATTTTTTTCTTCTTTCTTAGTTATTGAGATTTCTTTCCACTGATGAGTGACTGGAATTACAATAGCTCACATTAGATTTCTGTGCAGGCAGAATCCTTAGTGAACATTAAAAAAAAACATTGAAAAGAATTAATGGAAGGCCCAGGCCTGGCATAAAATCAAATTGCAATGTGCCATCTGGTAAATAGGTTTCTTCTTCTCTTTACCTCTGCTACAAAAGATGAGTGAGTGAGTGAGTGTGTAGGAATTTGCTGGGTTTTATCCATCTTTGGTTTGTGTTTCTGGTGTGCGGTTTGTTTGGTTTCTTTTCCCCCAAAACGTGTGCAAAGAATCCCTTTGCAGTAGATGACTCTGTTGATTCTTTACCTCTTCCAGATTTATTCTATGGTGTGGACATGACAGCATTACATGTTTGTCATGGAGGGTTATCTGACCCAGCCCTGTGACTTTTCTCTTTTATCTGAGACCCTTTGCTGTTCTTGACATCCCTCCATCCTTTGGAAGCACAAGACAGCCAGCGCATTGTAAGGCCTGGAAGGGTCATCAACAGCCACACCACAACCTTTTTATGGAAAGATGGATAAACAACACTGGCTATGTGTCAGCTTTAATTTGTATTTGTCATGAGATTATACTATAGCATAATTCATAACAGGCTATGAGTTTGTGCTTTACTTGATAATATTTGGGATAACTTTCTTAATTGACATTTTGGCCCACCTGTAACTAATGAACAGAAGCAAGCTGGAGTTTCCTCCCCTCATGTCTGTCCTAAGTCATTTCTTTGGTGGATGTTTTACTTGCAGGTGATTGGGATTCAACTTTTCACATAATTTTCTGTGGATGAAAAAAAAAAAGGGAACAAGGACAAGTTTCTCCATAATGGGTTACCACAGACCAGTTATGCATTTATGTCATTTTTTTTCCCAAACATTTCTAAAAACTGTGTAAAAAATAGAGGCATCCTCTTGTATATGGTAACTTCCAGTACAAGCAGTAGTTTTTTACCTTAATTGGCAAAAAATATACTTCATAGATATTAAAGTTCCAAAGAGACATTTTTGAAAAATATGGATATTGACCTCTGTCATTCTGTTCTAATGTACTCATCATTCTAATTCCCTCACCAATTTTAATTTTACGTGGAATGCACTCCCAGCCTTAAATGACTACACATATAGATACAGCAACTGATCTTCAGTCAACAAAAATCCACAACACTTGCTTAGGCAAGGTGATCCTCCTCTTCACCAAACAAAATCTGCATAGCATTTCTGCAACAGAGCATCACTTGTGTGCATATAATTGTTTTAAATAGATAATGAAAGAAAAATATATTTTTTTCTTTATTTTTGGAAAGGCCACTGTGGTATCATGTACGTCCATTTCAAGTCAAGTCTCTCCGCGCGTTGTGAGTGCCTCACGCTGCACACGGTTTCCATTCTGTTCCCTTCAATGCTCTTGGAAGCAATTGAAGTCAAAACATCCTGGAAGAAGAGTTCAGGTTTTTACACCCCTGGTTTCAATTATTTTTAAATCTGACACACAAACACAGCTTTTTAAGATATGTAAGCAGAGTGCCAAATAAGGATCTTTTGATTTTTTTGAAATACATGTGGTTGAAATCTGAGACCTGCCTGCTGCCAAGCCACAGTATATGGAATCAAGTACTGGCAGAAGAAAATAAGCCATTGTTCAGAGTATAATTTTAAGAGGAACTATCCTGCAAAAAGGAAAACGTAAATTCCCATAGTTTAGCTCATACTTATAAGACAATCCCATAATTCTTTGTTAAGTACTTGGAAGTTGAAATATAGGTCCTAGCAATGTTTATCCAGGCTCTCAGAAATAATCTTTTGATATAAACTATACTAAAGCCATTAAGTTTTTCTCCATTATAAAAATAATCAAAATTATAGAATGGAATAGTCTATCTCATCAATGATTTTTTGCGTGGCATGCTGACACTGTCACTTTTACATAAAGCTGCTTCCATATTTTTGACTATAGTAGCAAAAATAATAACAGCTTCTAACTGAGATAAAAGTACCTTGAGGGTAATGCTGCATCATTAGGTAAGGCTGAGCAACTTCACATCACTGATTTTAGATGCCAAAAGAGCATATTTTTTAGTTGTATAAACATTTAAGCACTTATTTGCAGGTACTCTGAGGGAGTCAGAGCTTCGGCCAGTCTCAGCTTTGACCAAGTAAATAAATTTAAAAGAAAAAATGTTTCCTATGTTAACAAGGGCTCAGAACTTAATTTTATTACAACTCTTCCTAGAATCATGGGTGAGCATGAGGGACATGGACAAATAAAGTTTAAGTAGAGAATCTGGTATTTAGCTTTTGTGAGGGGTAAGGTTGCATAGAAAGCACACAGTTATGTACCATGGATATCACATACAAAATGAATGAAGCTGAAAATTAAACTGAGAAGACTGACCTCTTGAAAAGAAAACTGAGCCACTGATTCTAATCTCAGGTAGTGAAATAAAGGAAAAGTTTAAAAAAGATAAAACTTTCAGTTCATTGAACAAAAATGTACAGTAGATTTTTCTTCTTTTGAAAGAACTAATAAATGAAAATGAACTAGTAAATGAAAAAAAGCATTAAGCAGCCAATCTAGTAACATCTTCACTAGCCTAGGATTTTAACTATGAATGTGCTCCTTCCAGAGCTTGATGCCAGACTAACACACCAAATCACAATGTATAAATTGGACTTCAAGAAAAAAAAATTAGTCTATCTCAATGTTCAAATTTCAGTTCACCCTCTCAGTCCTTTGTGAACACACTTGCTGGTTCAGTCTTTCCCACCAGTTTGCCACCCAGGTTTCACTACAAAGTCAGAGCCAAGTTAGACCCACATCTACCTTTGACAAGAATCATAATTTTTATGAATCTTTCCTATTTTATTTTTCTTAGGGAAGAGTAACAACATCAGTGAATTTTAAGGTGTGTA
Source organism: Bombycilla garrulus (assembly GCA_013400315.1). Classification (NCBI taxonomy): domain Eukaryota; kingdom Metazoa; phylum Chordata; class Aves; order Passeriformes; family Bombycillidae; genus Bombycilla; species Bombycilla garrulus. Next base: position 130,984 of record VXBU01017008.1, on the reverse strand, counting down.
GCTTAAGAGAACATGTCTGCTCAAACCAAAGAAAGAAACCCTCAATATCTTAAGATGCCCCTCAGTAGATTCTCACAGTTTGGGCACCTAGTCTAGAAACTTTAGGATACTGATCACTTAATGAATCATGGGAAACTTAATGAGTCATGGAATTCTGATGTACTGTGTGAAGTGTCTGTGTGCCAGCCTGCACAGGCAGAGCAGCCCCTCTGCTCAGGCTGGCTTGTAAAGCATGTGCAAATACAGGAGAACTTTATTGATCAGTATCTGAGTACTCAGTATAAGGGCACACCTGCCCCACTGACTTTCCAGTCCAAGCTTGTTGTCTGCTTTGATGACCTAACTTTAACCAAGTCTGGGAGAAAGATAAAAGAGGGTTGTAAGAGAAGGGGAAAACATATTTTGAGTTTGTCTTACAGTCAGGACACTGGTTCTAGTATACACATAGTAAATTCTAACACCAGTGTGATGTCTTCCATGGCTGAGCCTTTGCTGGAGCAGGCTCTCTGTTTCTGACCATACTCCACTTTTGTATGCACAGAAGGAAACTTTATCTTATGTATCAAAGCTGCAATATGTATTTCTTTCTCTCTTAAGCCTGGTTGTTGCTTTGGGTTTTTTTTCCAGAGAAACATCAACTCAAAACCCTGTCCATGGCATAGATTGATTTTACTTTACAATCTGTCTTAGGTCATTCACATAACTGGAAACTGTTCCCGTGTTTATGCTGCCCTTGAGAGGTTCTCCTCAGTTTGCTTTGTTTCATAAATAATCGACTCTTCCTTTTTGTGCCGATCTTTTGTTTGGATTAGTTCTCAGTATGCAATATGTAATGTTCAGAGTGATGCAGTGTCAGTATGTACTGACATGGTGTGGACAGAGCCCACCCCAGATCATCACGAGCAAAGTGGAGGGGGGTGTTATGCCCATGCATGCATGTCTGCATCTGCCTGTGCCAAAAACTAGTTAATCTTAGGGTGATGCCTGTCATCTGGTTTCTAGGCTTTGTTATGCCAATACTCTGAAATAAGCTCAACCAAAATATTTTCTTTTGATGCAACAGAGGCATTAATGCACGATAGATACATTTGGAAATTATTTATCACTCATTAAACATTCTGTAAATAGAAATTATGCAAAACAGACTACCCAAATGGTCTACAAACTGAATTCCTCTGAGGTACCGAGAAATCTCACGACAGTCTCAAGTAAGCAAGAGGGCAAGCAACTCAAGAAGCAGTAAATAAAATGGTACAAAGCCTATGTTGTGCTCAAGCAGAACCTTCAGACATGTATCTGTTCAGAATTTCCTTCATCCAGGCACTCTGCTCACTTTCACTCATTGCCCCTGCATGGTCTCTTAAGTAGAAGGTTTTTTTTCAACACATGGTACATGGAGAAACCAAATAAAATACATCTGGGAAAGCCAACAGGGACACCAACATGAGCCTCAGGAAGCTGGCCTGGGAGAGTCTGGGAATGAATAGAAAGGTACTGATGCAAAGAGCTGATGACTACTGACTACTTTCACCATTCTTCAAGCACAGTAGTAAAAACTCTAACACCAACCTTGCATCATCTGGAGGCCATCAATTACCCTCCTTTAATTAGCACCCGCATTACATTTTCTTCAATGTCTAACATAACATTTCTGGGCAGTCAATATGCCAAAAGTCTGAAGCTGCTAAGCAGGCATCTGACGCTGCTCAAAATGAAAAGTGATCTCTTCAACAGGTGTAGTCTCTGTACATATGGCTTTTGTTTATTGACTCCATTTTATTATTAGAAACATGCAGACTTAGGTCAATTTGGGCTGTCCACTTCAATTACAGAAAAAGTCAATCATGCTGCAAAAGAAGCAGGTGGATCTGTGCTTAATTTGCCCTCACAGAGTCCATCTTGACACAACACTTCTACCGCCGGGAAGCAAATAACCCACTTCTCAGTGTGTTGTTAATAGAAAAGATAAAAATTTCATTTAAGAGTTCTAAAAGAATTTAGTTCTCGTAACGGCTGAGCTCCACTGTGTAAACAAGGAGAAAGGCTGTTCCTAGCAAGATTCCCATGAAAAATCTGGAAATCTGTTTCCATTTCAGGTGTAATCACAATGATGTTCGCAAACTGGATTTCTGAAACTAAGTTTATTAGCATCACTAGGATTAAATATGAAACTGAACAAGATTCTGGCTACAAACTCCATGACCACTGGCTAAATAGAATAATATTTAACATCGTAATCATACAAAACTAAATTTTTAAAAATCAGCTGGCAAAAAAAAAAAACAACAACATTATTCAAGATGTAGTATGTGATTAAAAAAAAAACATTATTCAAGACATAGTATGTGATTAAAAAAAAAAAAAGAGGTATTTCTTTGTGGCACAGCTTTTTTACTGAAACTGTTGTACTTTTTTAGCTACACTTAAACAATCACCCACAAACTCATGGGACACAGTGCAATCAAACTGAGACCTGACGTGCTCAATTGTTCCAGTTTGTGCTGCTAATAAATGCATTTACAGAATAATGCTTTCCATCTCTTCACTGAAATGCTTTCCATGTGGTAAGAACATTCAGGTCTGCACCTCGTCCTTGCATGCCATAATACAAGGCAAATTTAAAATTAATAAGGCCATTCTGTGGATTAAAAATTCAAGGATGACTTGTCAGTTCTGTTGACAAAGGATTTGTGGTTTCCTACAGAAATACATATCCATTACTTCCTTGACATGCAGCTCAATTCCAGTGATATGTACCTCTCCTGGTACTTATTCTGGTCTTTTCCTTTACCCGAGGCCATCTTCCTCATATAATTTTGCTCGATTTAATCATTACTACTAGAATCAGATCAAATGTATGTCAGCTCAGTACAGGCTGGCTATGTAGCACTGTCTAGTAACACTGCATGCTTCCTAACAGCACACAGGGAATACGATCATTCCCACATTATGGACCGGGAAATGGGGACACGGGTCCTACGTGAAGCATCCAATGTCACCAAGTGTGTTGGGGGCAAAGTTGGAAAGATAACTTGTCTCTCAAACATTCAAAGGAGTGGGTGAGGGAAACAATTTGCCAAGCCTCCCACGCGCACGTATAAATGGAGGTTTGCTGTTGATTTGTTCAGTTCTTTGGCGCTGCAAATACTCGCAAATTTACAGCTACAGTCACAACTTCATTAAGCAAAACATTTCAAAAGTATGGCAATTTCTTTATAAGGAAACCTACTCTCCCAGTAACCAGACCCACTGTCCTGACACCAGTGATGTAATCCAGGGCAGAGGCTCCAAGGAGCATCTGGCAAAACGTGATGATTCAGTGGAATTTTGTAAAACAAGAGCTGGAAGGGCGAAATACATCTTTGAGGAAATTCCACTGAAGCTTGAAATGGAGGGAAGACAGCGCAATGGTGCCAACAAGATTACATTAGGGATTAATCTGGCCTGAGACCAGCTTCACCTGCCCCTCTAGCTACTCCACTTAAATCCATGAACTGGCTAGAGAAAACCATTCCTCTCGAATTAGAGCAGGCTCCCTGACTTCAAGGCTTCACTCATCCCTGCTCCTGACAACTTCATTTCAATTCCCATGACTGTCTGGCTGAGCATCACATTGGCTCCCCTCCCTTTTGCTTCTACTTCTCTCATGTCTCATGTAGCTACAGCTTTGTAGTCACAGGCCAGAAGCCACCTGCACAAACCTGAGGGGATAGCTATTCTCTCTTGGTGCTCAGCCTTTTCTTCCCGTGCAGAGGCTGCAGTAATGAGCTTAGTGGACACCCATCACACCACCTCAGCCCTCCCCAGAGAAGCCTCTGCACAAAGCCTCACAAGATCCTCCCAGTGATTTTCACTCACATCTCTTCTGGACCTTACTGCAGGGAGAAATACTGAAATTATCTGAAATTCTTTCCACTGAAACATCTCTACAGTTAAAAAAAAAAAAAGAAAAGAAAAGAAAGAAAAGTGCAACATGGAATTCACTAAGCATTTTCACAGTCTTGGCATGTCTTGGTTAAAAAAATGCTCAAAGATTTGCAGTGGGCTTTATTGTTGGGGCACAGCTGGGGGGCTTGTTTGATTGATTTTTTTTTTTAGTTCCTAAAAAAACCATGTTTATGAAACCATAATTAGGTTCCTTTGTTTGTGGTTTTGTTTGGGAGTGTTTTGCTGTTTGGTTTGGTTTTGGTGTCTTTTAAGGAAAAACACAAACTTTACAGGAATTAAGGAGAAGATTCCAACCTAGCTCTAATAGAAGACACTAATTCCTTCTTCACCCCCAGCCTGCAGCCGTCTGCTGACAGCACTGGGCAGACTGCTTGCTTGGAAGCCAGAAAAGAATCAAAAAATCCATAAAAAGAGTGAGCTAAAATCTTCCCAGTAAAATGTCCATATAAAAGAGTACAGAAGTCATTCAATGAAACAGTAAAAATCTAGAATAACCGCGGACACTTGACAGAGCATGAGACATGATATGCTGTTGTTGTTATTGTTTGGGGTTAACACCATTAAGTACAGACACTCTGAAAATATTAATCAAAGAGGAGTTACTGTCCCTTTTCCCTACGGGACTTTAAACAATTATCAAGGTTGTGCCAATGACAATTCACAGAACTCTAGTACTGCTGTATGGGAATCAAATTATTTTCAAAATCTGGACTATCTCTTTATTCAAGCATTTTCCTGACCTGCCAGTCAACATTATCCAATCTCACTTCCATGCAGCATAAAGGGAAATTAAAAGGAAGACTCCTCCCATTCCTGGGTAGCATTCCTTGAAACCCTTAATTCAGTAGGAGATAACCAAAGTGGATCTTCTTCTGGAGCCCCTGTTACACCACAGTTCCCTGTCAGGCACAGACACTCGTGTATTTTCATACACATATTCCACATGACAAACTGCAATTATAGCAATTCCTGGCTTGGAAACTAAATGGAGAAACATTCAGTCTATTTTTAGAAGTCTTTAATGCAATTTAGCAGCTGCAAACAAACAGAGAGGCAGCAATATACAAGCAGCCTTTTGGAGACCACAGTTGGGAACCCTTCCACCACAAGATCCCACCCAGTGCACACATCCCACAGCTGGGCTCATCCTCAGAGACCACACTCTCAGTCTGGGAGCAGCACAGACAGGTGAATAAAAATAATACCAGCACACTGGAATGGGAGAGTTTCTGCCTCCAGTTGGGCAGAAACACATCAAGATGACTGAAGAAACTCTATGCAAAGAGCAGGCACATAGATTGGTGCACTCTGTGCTTGCCTGCTGCAGTAACTCCTCTTTCCCTCTTTCCCACCCCAGGGTGCCCCCTGGAATGCAGCCAGCGACTTCTCCAAGCTCCAATCTGAATGCTGGGCCAGGAGACAGCATGTGCCTGGCTGCTGCCAAGGTGCACTGCAATCCCAGCAAGGATTTGTGTGCTTGTATCAATGGACAAGAAAAAGTACACAGAGAAAAGACAGCTACAGAGTTCCACAGCAACTTTTGTGCCAGGAAGAAAAGGAGGCTCTCAGATGGATTTTTTTTACCTTTGCCCAAGCGTTGGCTTCTGCAACACCACCAAGATCTTTTTGCCTTTGACATCCATCCTTAGCTTTATCAAGATATCGAAAAAATTATTGTGGGAATATTACTACATGACAGACACAGCAAAACCACACCAAAATCTCTTCCTAGGAAACATTGCTAAGCCCAAGGAAATTTCAAAGGAAAAGAGGGAAGAGTAAAACCTCAAAAGAGGTACAAGTAAAACACATCAAGAAAGAGAGAGAATATTTTTCTGCAATCAGCAGTCCCTCAAGAGGCTGGCAAAGGAAGTGGCTTATCCTGTGCTCTCTGCTTTTTTATAAGGAAAGCAATTAAAATGCTTTCTACCCAAGAAGTAAGTTCATGAACAAGCAAGACAACAGATCCTAAAATAAAGCATCTATTTGGAATACCACATTTCACATAGATTTAAGGTTCGAGAACCACAAAGAAGTATCCAAACTGATCAATATTTACCCCCTTGGAAGGAGAAAAACGTGCATGCATGGGGACCAAGAGCCATTCCTGGTATTACTCTCATAGCTTTTCCCAAAGAGCCACTACAGAGAATAGTAAAAAAAAAAAAACAATCTGTTTGAGAAATAACCACTGTGACCTAACATAGAACTGAACTCTCTCCTGATACAAACTAGGAAACTTCCAGTAAATAGAACTGTTTTCTTTTTTGCTGGCAGAAACATGTGCCAATTGAACTGGCAGAAGCTGAAGTAGCCCCTCACAGCAGAGAGAATACTACAGTTAGAGTAAAATAATTTTCTTTTAAAAGTATTAAAATAAAATTCACTTTTACTCTAGGCTTATGCATGTTTCATTTCAAAAATAATGCAAAAATTTGCATGTTTTCTGCTAAGAACACATATTTTTTCCTTCAGTATCTGAGTGACAATGTCTTCCACTATTGCCAGACACATCAAATTCCACTCACTCTGTGTCCTGCACTGAAAAGCTTAGATCCACTGGTGCTTATTTTCATGGCTCTATTTTCATTTGTCAGGAGGGTCAGGAAGGCTTTTTGCAGTAAAGCACTGCGCTTGTGACATGGCCATGCTTCAAATTCTCGGCAAAATTGCAAATTTAGGTGCTATCAGTGCAAGCTTAAGTCCCTCTACTTACTATCACAAATCAAACCATGAGCTGTATGAAGCAGTTAGTTAAGGGAGACATCATACCTACACCATGTTTTTATTTGTTGATTTTATTCCAATGAAGACATTATTTGCTAAAACTATAGCAGACACTGACAAATACAGAAGTAGCTCTTAGGGCACCAGTCAAAAGCATTTGTTTGTGTTACCCAGTTTCCATTCTCCTCACAGCCCAGGCCCGAGCTGGCTACCTGGAGGCAAGAAAATAGACATCTGTGAAATGGATTCAAGATTTTGGCTTCTTGGGACAGAAACACAACAGCTAATCCTGCAGGTACCACCAGTACCAGCAGGAATGACTCCTTGAGCACTACTGCTCCTCCAGACCTTTTACCAGAGCATTACTTGTGTTCCAAAAAACCCAGTGGTTTGCCATTGCTCCAAATTGCCTGATTCATTCCTAATTATTTTAAAGTACTTTGCACTTTCTTTAACATGACATTTTCTGAATTAGGAAAATTTCAAACCAGATGCTTGGGTTAAGAACATCTGATATTAAAAACTTAGCTATATTTTTTTCCTTCAGCACTAGACTGCTCTCTTATGGGAAGCGAGTTTATATGTCTCATCTGGTTGCAGAATGTTGCTTCAGGGCTGGAGCACTGGAAGCATTTAACAATTATTTTTTGGTCTCTGTACCAGAAAACCTCAAGAGAATTCCAGGACTTTGGAACTTGCTGGATGTCAGCAAGAGTTATCAGAAATGCGTAAAAACAAAATCCTATTAAAAAAAAATCAAATATATTTGTTTGAATGAAAAAATTTTTACAGAAATGGGTATATTGGTTGTCTGTGCTGCCCATAAATGCTTCTGCTTTTAGGACAGACACTGAGTAGACTATTTTGTTGCCCTACAGTACCAAAAACTGTCTTTTTGATATTAAATGAAAAATTGTTTTTCCTCTATAACATATTTCAATTATTGGCAGTTACACAGCTTATTTTCTTCACAGAGTAAATGAAGCAGTTGTGACTCATTTTTGTAAACAGTTGCACATTTAAAAAGTTGTTCTTTTAGAGGGCAGCTGAAAGTTCAGAATCATATCCCTCAAATTTCATAAGTAATGTAAGCAACAAAACTAATTCTGCTAATTAGCCATTAAATGTATCTGCATGCTTGAAGAATAGGCAGATAGAAAAAGGAGACTTCTACACTCCAGAAAATGTTATGTCAAGCTAGAAATTTCAAGATTATTAGGGAGCTAATGGAAGTACCAATAAAAACATTCATAGGCCCCTGTACCATTATGCTAAACTTTAAAATCCAATGTCAAAAGGTCAGTAATTCATATCTTTTTTCCAGTATTATTGCATTTAACTTAAACCACATTTTCTCACCTGACTGGAAGTAGGGCCAGAGTCCATTCCTATGAGCTGATCACTACAAATCCAGTTTGGAACTCATGCAGAGCACCTACGTCTGTTTGCAAAATGTGTCAGATCACTCCATAAAAAGAAACAGACTGAAGAGTTCTGGTAACTGCCTGATGCATTAATTTATAAGATTTATGACTTTTATATAAAGGTAGGATTAGCACAATGTATAAAAATTCCAACTGCTGACAGAACTTTAAAAAAAAAAAAAAAAAACAGCACCCAACCAAACAAACCCTAATGTTTTCAATAAATTGGGAAAAAAACCCTCCAACATTTCCCCCACCCTGTGTTGAGTTTTTCTTCCCCCTTGAAATGCTCCATATCTTTCATCACAGCACCTTTACAAGAAAAGGCTGCTCTTTCGTCTATTACATAACTTCACTCTCCTGGGGAAAACCATTCCAAAACTAGGACTTGTAACTAATGTGGTACAAGTTCAGCTGAGAAACTGAAAATCATGTTCTGACTTCCCAGACTTCCACTTACCTGCTTGTCCTTAGTCCCCCATTCTCAGCTGTTTGCACCGAGTATAAAGTATTTTTTGAAGAAAAGCTCAGTAAGAATTCAACCTGGTCTAGTGGAAGGTGTCTCTGTCCATGGAAGGGGTTGGAATTGGGTTGTCTTTAAGGTCCCTTCCAACCCAAACCATTCTGGGATTCTCTGAATACGTACTGATGTGGTCTGATATATATAAACACATTACAGATTTAAGTATAAGAAATCACAGAACTTAAGTATAAGAAAACATAGATTCCAAATATAGTCTGTCCCATTCTTCTACCTACTGCTTTTCATATAATTTTAAGCAGAGCTAGGTTCACATTTTCAGAAAAAGCCTCAAAGCAGTCACATGCTTAAAGACAAGAGCATAGTTGCAGGATTAAGTGAATGCAGATTTCATAATTCTATGTTTCTCATTAATAAAAGATCTCCCAAAGGTAGTACCCACTACACCTTCACTCCAAAAAGAACACTGAGATCCATAGCAACTTCTGGTGGCCATCCAAAGGTCATTCAAATGAATTTGCAATGGGCCTGTAACTCCCATTATGAAATTTATACCAATAAAAGGATCAAACAGATAATGTACATGAACAGTGGGCAAAGTATACGTTGAACATAGTTGAGTGTGAAACAGACTTTCATTTGAATTTTTTTTTCATATTTATTCACCACAAAGAGACTTATTAGCTTGTTGCTATTGTGAATTCACTTTAACTACACATGGCTTTGACTATCAAATTGCATGTGTAATTGCAGTGACAGTGCAGCTTATCCAGTCAAGAAAGGAAAACTGCAGTGAACAAAGAACAATTTTCCCTGGCTCCCTACTGCTGTAGCTCAAATCCAGGGATACTGCAACACTGGCAGTCTTGAGGCAGAAAAATCACTGGTGTTTTAAGCACTTTCTCAGTTAGGTGTGCCCTGAGCTGACGTGGTGGTGGCAAAGGGAGTAGTAGCCCTCAATAGTTTATCAATGCCATGGAATGCTATATTTAAAAAAAAATAAATTAAAACCAGCATAAAATGGGGTTAGCAGAAATGCAAAAGAAATGCAAAAATTCCCTACCCACAGAAGAGTACATATACACAACTGAGAATTTGTTTGCTGAAGGAATTTCACAGATATTTGCAAAATTTGAAGGTATGCAAGAGACTTCAGGTTTCGTACAAAAGCCACAAAATACAGAGAATTGCTTGAACCTTCATTAAAAATTATCTTTCTACTTCACACAGCATAACCAGCACTTATGTTAGCAAGAAAACAGATGGCTGCAACACCCTGGAAAGTTCAAAGTACTCATGATAACCTTCCATGATAGTTCAAATTTTGATTTCCATCTCAAGGCTGCTCCTTTCAGACTAGGGCTGAAACCAATGAAATCCTCATGGCCTGAGTAAGCACGGAGTCTTTGCCAACAGCTGAGGTGAAAAATATCTCGTAGCAGGTCACAGAGACAACTTCTCAACACTGACCAAATCCCAGCAAAGTTAATTTTCTCCACTCCCAAGTGTTTTCCAGATACTTTAAAGTGTACATGGCTTACATAACCACGTATGAAAATCAGGCAAGGATTCTGGAAAACAGCACTGTCTTTAAGCACAGGCAGCTGTCTATGGATCCAGATTGTTCAGGAAGCCCAACCCCTACACCAGCTCATCAGTGGTACTCGGGATCCAAGAATGACGGAATATTTGCCTTCACTCACAAAACTTATTGGAGACCCACAGCAAGCAGGAACACAAATAAAACTGCTTTTAAACTCCAAGTATCACGTTTCTTTCTAAAAGTATCTAGAAAGCATTCTTACAATAATAGAATAATGGCCTCCAGTCATTCATTACAACCGCAGAAGTTCAATCTCTAAAACTTTTACATATACAAGAATTGTCTATTTCTCCCCACTATAAAAGAATAAGTTCACTGTCACAAGAGCTCTCATTTATGAAAGACAATATGGTCTGTTTAACTTTGAGAGGGCTGCCATGCAAAAGTTAATGAATTACTGCACAACAGACTAGTGAATTAAAAGGTTTTTACAGATTTTGAGACACTATAAAATCAAAGTCCTGAAATCGTCACTTCTGTCCAAAACCAGCACAACTGTCATGCATGAATAAATTTCTCTGTGGAACAGCCAATATGGTGGTGAAAACATCTAGCATTACATCCTTAAAACAGTTTATTCAGGGCCTGTCTGTGAGAAATCTCTGCTACCTCACTTAGAGTCAGCCTTCTCCACTCCATAAGATGACAGGTCACCCATTTCATTCCAAATGTTCTTATTCTGCTGCCCTAAAAGCTCATCACTGACACTGAGTCTGGTTAAAACCATCACAAACCATGACAAAGAGGCAAACGAAGCAGACAGAGGAAATTCTCATCTCTTAGCATTACTATTCCTATAGAATATTTAAAACAGGGGAATTGGGTTTTTCTAATTATTATTTACAGCAAATTGAAACATATATTGAACAGCAATCGTAGCAAAAGCTGAGTATACTAATGAAAGCAGATGAAAACACAAAAATCTCACCTGCAATCCAGATAGACAGGATGAGAACGATCTTTACATTTATTAATCTATATTCTAAGGCAATGATGTGCATAAACTGTGCAAATGTTAGAATAATTGAGCATGAGGCACATTTGGAAAAATCCATCTGAGCAAGTTATCTGAGGCCCTTGCAAGATCTCAAAAAGACCTTTTTTTAATTAGGAAATTTTACAGGAAATGAAATAAAAATTGTTTTTTCTAATTGAAAAAAAAAAGAAAAGCAAAATGCGTAATTCAACACTAATATATGCCTGTTGTCCTTATGTCCTACCAGGTCATAAAAACAAAAGCTGTTCTACCTTCAAAATGTGCTAATCAGAAATCCATAAAAGTATACTATCAAGATGAAAGACAGACTTAAGACCTCAGTGCCACTCATACCAGCCACCCACACTATGTAAGTGTTCTGGCAAAGATGATGCTGCTGCTGCAGGCCTGCCGCTCAGTTGCTCCCTCACTTCTCCAGAGGTCCAAGATCACTTTCCCAAATTTCTGCTTGAAGCATTGTGATCCATCATGAGATGTCAGGTAGCCACTCCGAACTGAAGGACAACACCTTGGCACAGACTGTAGACTCCCTGGATAAATATCATGGCTACTCTGGAAATCTTATGTCATCACTTCAGCAGTCCAGCTTAATCTAAACACTTGGCCAGGCCCCAAGACGTGTCACTGGAGCACAAGACAAGTTTTGCAGACCTGGAAGAGCAGCAAAGTGATGGACAAGGTGCTGAAGAATGGGAGCTTAAATCCCCTGTCACAAAATGCAGGGGTCAACAGAAAAGGGTGTTTGTGAGTGCAATATTGAGGGACAGAGGGGAATTCTCCTCACAATAAAGATGAATTCCAATAATTGGCAGGATTTCCTAAAGGTTGTATCAACACAGGCAGCAGTCGTACATCTTTCTGCTGCACCCACTCCCACAGAGTAACAGCTCTTTCCTTACTTTAGCTGTGCATTAAAAGATTGAGTTTACACCAAAGTGGGCATATAGGCAAAAAACAAGGGCAAGAACTCAAAGGTGTTCAATGGACTTCAGGGTGAAAGAGTAGACACCATGGCATGAAAAATGTTACTTACACAATGTTCACATGCTAGCACAGAAAACAGGACAGCAAATTTAAGTCTAGCTAAATTATGGAAGAGTTTCAGTTTGGAAACCACCAGCTATCAGATTACATAGTCTAACTTCAGATTAATTTAATACTAAACTGTGTGATTATTATTGGAACTTGGCAAGTTCCAGCAAAATCATATTAGATCCCAGTACTTACACTTTGGTAATTGACTTGCATTAACAATCCTCTGTTTAAGTATTAGAAAGTTTCTATACATTAGTTACATTACTCCTGTGTTGTTTCAATGCCATAAAATTACAGCATCACAGACTATTCTGAATTGAAAGGCTCATGAGAATCATCAAAGTTCAACTCCTGGCCCAGGCGTTCAGGTGGTAAATGATTTCTCACATTTATACTTTGCACAAGCCACTACAATACAGAAAGTGATGTAGCTAAAGGCGCCACATCAACTCATTAAGCAATAAAAAGAAAATCCAAATTAACATATACATTTTTTTCAAATACCATTAACAAGATTAATTGGAGCGATGGCTCTGAGATTAAAAAAAAAATAATCAGATTATTTCAACACAAATTCCTTAAAACAAGCCACATGACAAATGATTTATCAAGCACATTTTGCAGGAAGCTGAGAGAAGTCCTTGCTCCAGAGATCCTTTCTTTTATGAACTTACTTTGTAAGGCACACAGAGGTAGTTGCAGCAGGTGCATAAGACTTTTCCTGACTGCGATCTTAAGGAGCAAAATCAGAATGAAAAAAATCTACAAATGTACATAAAGAAAGCACACCTCGATTTTAGCAATCGAAGTACATAATAAAAATAAACCCCACAAAGTTGCTTCCTTCATGACAGTCCCCTGACTGCCAGGGAATGACTGGAACTCTCTTTTCTAGATAACTGCTCTTGAACAAATCAATTTTCTAAGTAGTATTGTTTCTTTCATGTTCAATGTAAAAGTGACAAAATTTCCCTTTAAAACTAAAATTTATCTCATATTATCCATGCACAGTTTGAGAATTTATTTGGCAATCAGCAAAGTAAATTCCCCTCATTACCTTAAATTCCATAGACACCTGAGATCAGACATGGTTTATTAAGAGTATGTGCTATGTATGCAAAAATAAAACCCTTCAAATAATAAAGAATGGAAAACAAGATGAAAGAAAATGTTATTCCATTTTCCTTTGGATGAAAGGAAATTTGATTTTCGAAATGAAAATAACTATTTTACTTCAACAATTTAGTTGTTAAGGTCTCAAATCCATTATTAGTGTATTCTTTTCACATCAAAAAACCCCCCAGATGATGAAAGCACTGCCTCCTACAATTTTATGTTTGAGTACAAATGATATCCTGAGAAATTCTATTTATTAAACTAACCAGAAAATGGATTGTTACATTTTTCAGCCTTTGAGTAAGAGCAACGTAAATATTCCACAAATACTAACAAGGATTTCAAGAAGCTTTCAAGCAACAACTTTTGAAAGACATCTAAGAACTCAGTGCAATTTAGTCAGAACTAATAAGACCCATCAATTTGATGTAATTCTGCATCAAATACACAAAATGATACTGATTAAGTGGAAAACTTGTACTATACCAAGTTTTTCTGTAAAGAAAGCCAACATCCACAATTACGGTTTTGTTCTTTATTTTAAATCTAGGCCAGTCCTTTCCTTTTGTGTTAAAAAAAAAAAAAAAAAAAAGATGACTCGAAGGTCATGAGCTGAGCACCAAGGAAATGGGGTTACCTACGGAACACTGACAAATACGTGCACTGAAAACGAAGAGTTATGTAAGAAGATTCTGGGGGGAAAATAAAAATCTTCCGTGTCTTTTCTCCAGAGACATGTCACAAGCACTTTCATGGAGGAGAAGGACAATTAGTCAAGAAACATCAGGGACTGCTGGTAATTGGCTGTTCTCAAGAGCCTCTCAGAAAGGATGCACAACATTTCACATGTGTTTGCATTATGTTTGCTCATTCATGCAAATGAAATAATCATTAATTATGTCCTCCTGTACTTCCATAATGAAATTTTCATAGTTTGCCTTACTATAGGTTATAAGGCATTACCAGTCTCCAGCAAGAAACAGTCAATTCACTTTTCCAGTATGAACAAAAAAGTTTACAGACCATCACTAGAAGTTTCTCAAATGGCTTTTTTCCCGAAATGCAAATAATTGCCTTGTGACACAATTTGTTTTTAATCAGAAGGTTGCTATTTGTAAAGACCTTGTACTTGTTACACTTCAAATATATAACCACATGAGATTTATATATGCTTGCCCTAAAATTCTTCTATGACTTAAACATACAAAAGAATGAAAAAGGAGACACCAAGTAAAACAGAAGTGTAGGCTATAAAATTGTAACAGGAGATTGGATGTATAGACCCATCAATCTATACTAAATGGTGAAACTGTCAGAGAAGATGACTTCATATCAAAGGTCATGCATTATTTCTGTTCTTAGCTTTTTTTCCCCTCATGCTTTCATGCTTTCAATAAAATGCTTCACTTTAGCAAAAAAAAAAAAAAAAGGTGGCTGTTAATGTAACAGCCATATGTTCTGCTGTTAAAGAGGTTAGCCCAGCTTTTGCAGACTCTTGAGTTCAACTACAGCTTGCTCGCATCTGTTCTTTGTCTAGATGTATTAATAGCATGGCAAGAATTCTAAATTATGCAGCAGTGTCACAGAGATCATGCAGCATACATTCACTTGAAGCTAAAATACAATATTCAGCTTAAACTTTTTAATGGGCTTCTTTAAAACAAAACTGGACAACATACCAGAAAATACATTTGAGAACAATCCTCCTTTGGAAGGCTGATGAATTAGGTGATCTAGCCAGTATTTTCTAGTTATATTTTCCACGATCCATTTCATTCTCTGTTATCTCATTGTTCCAGTTCAGCATCCAGGCACTACTCAGAGGCTATATCTGATAGACTCAACAGCCCATTCAGACATTTGATGTGCTGCTCCTGCTGGATCAAAGAGCCACTTTGGGAATGTCTAGCATCCCCCTCTCTGTCCCTCCTAACCTGCACCTGCAGTGTGCGCGGGAACACACCACAGCCCACACACAGGTGCTGCTGAGACAGGAAGATTTCCAACCCCCTTTTTCTTTTCTCTTCAGAGTTTATGAGCATGGGAGGTGGCATTTAACTTCCCATGCCTTAGGATATTTTTCTGACAGATGAATGAGGGCTGGCAGCCCTGTCCATGATGTGCAGCATGGCTCAGGGGTGTCTCAGCCACAGATGGCTCTCACACTCGCTCCATACACAGACTTCTACCTCAGGAGGAGATTCTTTTTTTCCTCCAAAGATCCCATGTCATGTTTAAAGCTCTGTTCCACACACAGAAGGACTTAATAGCTACGTCCCCTTAGCCTGCTGAAAAGCAGCCCCTTTCCAAGATTGAGAGAAGCAGAGGTGGCTTATATTTAAGAGGCTCATATTGTTCTTTTCATCACATTTGGTGCTTCAGCCAAGATGCCTGGAAAGTACTTAAACCTATAGTAAAATGGAAGAGGTGAAGTTTGTCAGGTTCAGGAAGCTAGATGCTGCACAGCTACAGAAATGTCACCAGACCAACAAGAAGACACAACAAGGCATGGAACCTTCCAGCAGGGAACACGATTGCATGGTGGAGGGACTCAGGAGCCACCAGGTAATCCTTCTAGACCTAGTATTATAAATAATATTATTATTATAGGAGCTTGTGTGGGAGCCTGCTGACATCTTTTTTGTGGCTGGATAAGAACCTTATTAAAAATGTTGCCCCAGTAATTGCTACAACTACAGCCACAAACTCCTCATAAGAAAAAAAAAAAAAAGAAGATATTTCTAAGGTCTCCTAGGTTATTTGTTACAGTGCCATTATGGAAAATACATGAAAAAGCAACTCACACAGTTGCCAGATATCATGTATCTGTTTTTCTCCATGTGCATTATACATAGCTCCCGCATATAGGTAAAAATAAAGATTAAACACTCTGGATTTCACATTCATGAATTCGAGATGAGAGAAAAAGTCATCGTCTTCATCTTTATGCTTTTATGGGAGAAGGAAGCAGTACAGCCTTCCAGCTGCAGGGCAGGAATGTGCAAAGTGTGGGATGGAGGAAGAATGGTGCAGGGCCTAATAGCAGAGAAAATGATGTTCCAGAAAACCAGGTGAATTGGCAGGCAATCTAGTTCTCTTCAGTGAAACACCTAGAATAGTTTCATGCCAATATCCTGTGTTCCTCCTGATATATTTATTCTTTACATTGTTCTCAAAAAAGTTTGTTGGAAAACACCATGGAATTATCAAAAGTCAGCCAGATGCTCTTTTTACTTTTCCCCTTTCATTCCCAGTAGTAACAGTTACCCAATTGTCATTCTTGGTTGTTGCTTCAGACTTGATGGAACCATGGCAGGTATAAATTCAATCCTGTAAATGTGTTTATATCGACTTTCAAAGTAAAACATGCGAGAAAAATGTCCATGCTTCAACACCTTGAGAATTAAAATAAAAAACAAGGATGGTATCATGATGCAAAGCTACTGTGGGGAAAAAAAAAAGAAAAAGAAAATAGTGACTTCTTAATCTCATACATTGCTTGTTCAGAAAAGAGAAGACAGAGAGCTAAAGACATGCTGAAGGATGGGAATCATGGCAAGGCCATCTCCCAGACATCTTTCCCCTACTCCTTTGTTTTATAAGTAGGGGACAGATAGATCCCTATCTCAAGTGCCACAGTCTCCTAAAAGAGGGAAAAGCTTGGCATCCCAGAAATCAGAGATAAACCAGTCCTGTGATTCTTCCAGTGGGAAGGTCTCAGTACACAAGCAAAGGGCAGTCAATCTGGAATCAGATCTAGGTTACCTAAAGAGGAGGACATATGTATGCAGAACTCACCAAAAATGTTATTGTGCCTCTGTCTCATAGGTGATGTGGGACACCACAACAGAAATTCTGGAAATGAACCCTAAAGTTATTTTTCAAAAACAGTATTCTCTCAAGTTTCCAATAAAAAAGAGCACAGATCTAAATAAAACAAATCTATGCATAATTAAATCCACCTGCATTGACAGTAAATTCCTTCTGTATATAGTTAATGAAAGCTGCTGTAAGAAGACCATTAAAAAAAAAGCATTTCTATAATGAGTGACTGTCCACAGGTGCAACAAATGTAGAGATTTTCAGGAGTTCTCTCACTCAGACACCATACATTTAACTACTGAAATTTAAATTTGGCATTCTCCATGTGAGCACAGGAACAGGTTTACAGCCCCAATTCCTAGAAACTATTAAATCCACAGAACTCAGGAATGCATTTTAAATTATATAAGCCCCATTAATATTACTGAAAAACAGCCTTGAATCACCACAGATCCACTGTCCAACAACAACCAAAAAATCAGGAATTAAGAGGAGAACACTGGACAGGAGCTTTATATTTTCTCACCGACTGATCTTTTCATATTTCTTTGACAATTTCCCCCCCACTCTGTGTCTTCTTTTCTACAGACAACTTTCTCTGCCATGGAGCTTTCCAATAGTGCTTTTCAGGATGATTTCCCTCCATTATTCCTAGATCCCATGTCAATGGCAAACAAATTCACATAGAACAGGGTACTTCCGTGCAGCATATTAATAATTGTTAGGGAGCTTTGACTGTTCTGGTTCCCTCTGATGTTTAACAACATCCTGTCTTTCCCAAGGCTTAGAGAGGTAAGAAATAGCAACAATCCTTTTCTATCATCCTTGACTCAGAGTGGTTTTGGCATGCTAGCTCCCTGCCTCTAACCAAACATAAAACTGTGCTACACCTATTTTAAGGGTCTTGACTGAGAAAGAAAACAAGACATGCCTTGTTGTGGAATTCAGAAAGCAGAGCCTAAGCCCTCTGGAGAAGGCTTAGCTGCTAACTCAGCAGGGACTGACATCATGCACCTCTGTGGGATATTGTATCCCTCGGCCCTATCCTCAGACTATCAGCAACTGAACAGCTTTCAGCCTTGTGTAAAAGAGCAGCCCAATCCTAACATTGCTTTGTAGCTTAAATAGCTGTGCAGACGGAAAATAATTGCCCAGGTCTATCTTCCCCTTGCACAAAGCTGGAATTTTGCTTTTCATCTTTCTGACGACTTCAAATCCTCTCTCCGCTGAGCTGTGGCAGGAGGGAGGTGGGCAGTGAGTCCCAGGGGTTTGAACCACTCTCTCTTAGTCACAGTATAATGCCTTTCCTCTTTTGATATTTCCCCTTGGCTTCAGCTGCTTTCTCCTCGCCCGATTTCATGCCAAAATCTTGTGTGTGTAAAGCATTATATTCACATAGCAACACTTCCTTCGCTCTTTTCCATATGTAGCCTCGGCTTTCTGGCAGCATTTTTCAGAGGCAAGCAGCACCACTGCCATTTCAGTGTCTCAGGGCTTCATTCACACTGCAGTCAATTATGCTGTAAGCATCCTTGTGTGTCTCCATCACAGGTGAAAAAACAACACCACCAAAGACACAGAGAGTAAGAATTTTAAGAGGGATTTAGATGCCAAAATACCCAAGACTTCAATACATGCTGCTCCTTTAATAAATGTGCATCTACAATGTATAGAGCAAAAATTGAAATTGAACTATAAGCCTGGTTTTCCCTTGGTGAGACAACACTCCTTTCCTTGCTTGGAAAGTAATATAAATCAAAAAAATACAGAAAACAATCAGTCACATCAGAAGACAGTGACTTTCAGAGCAAGATGTGCATTATTTTAGCACTTGACTGAGACGCTTTTTTCTCAGAGACACCAGTGACAAAAAGGTGTCTGAACCACTAATTTTCTACACTTGAAAACATCAGACAGAATTCTTTGAGCTAAAACATGCTGCAAATGCACGGTAAAAATATACCAATGGGACCAAATATAGGTAAGTAAACTGCCAACAGCTCTAACATACCAAGAGACTATTTCAGAAGACTTCTGCTGGGAGTTAACAGCTAAATATTGCATTTATGTCCAATTCCTACTCTTTGCTAGTGATATATACAGGCTGCTTGATTGAACTAAGTCATGATACCTAAAACATTTATTCCCAAGCACAAAACTGCAAACATACTAGAGAATGATAATTTTAAGTGGTTTTCTTTGCTTTGGGTGCCATAGCCCTAGTCTAACTTTTTCCACCGTAAGATTGTGAGCCCTCACATCTGGTACTTAAGTCTGAATCTCTAAATGCTGACATATATATACAGGGTGGTTGGGCACTGGAACAGGCAGTGGCCACAGAAATAAGACTGACAGAGTTCAAGGAGGATTTGGACAGAGCTCTCAAGGATAAGCTGTGACTCTTGGGGTATCTGCACGGCCAGGAGTTGGACTCGACGATGATGGATGGGTCCCTTCCAACTGAGCATATTCTATGATTCTGTGTACTTTTGATGCCAAACAAATCCAAAAGAGACTACTCATTTAACGGTTATGTGGACAAAACTAACCACATTTTTACAGGGTGAAGCTACTATAATTTGGTTTACTGCAATGGTTGCTTCTAAGCACTGGGTCAAAAGAGACTTTTTAAGAAAAAGCAGATGGCAAACACCACCAATTGATGCAGCTCACTTCACAAAACAGAGCATCTCCAGTTTGGAGATGGACTTGCTTTACAAAGCTATCTAGAAAGGGCAAAATAAGTACTATCACCACTTTCACAAACAAGAGGAATATGAAGCACGCACACACAAAAGGAAGAAAAAAACCAAGCAAAATTAAATAACTGCCAGATGAGGTCACTTCACAGCAAAGACTGAAGACATGCAAAGAGACAACTAAGCAGACCAAAGTCAATGGAGACACTGATTAAAAAAGCCTAGATCAAAATAAATAAGAGTCACGCTTGAAACAGGGCCACAGGAAGTTTTAGTATTATTCTCTTTGCTCAAAATACCTCAAGCAAATATCCAGACAAAATAATTTTCAGCCCTGCTTTCCCTCTTTTCCCATGGAAAAGTTGATGAAGATAAGTGATTCCTTTTGGAACAAATATTTACGAGCAACATGCTTTAAACATCCGTAAGAATATCTGTGTTCTGAAATACCATACTGTTTTTCTCCACCACCCACATTTTTCATATTTTAAAAATCTGCAGTAATGTTTTTTCATGTGGATATAGAATGCAAGATGTCAGGGCACCCATCAGGCACAATGTCTGAAACTGGGAGCAGAGTACAACAGGGTTAAATTAAGTAGGTGTGCCCGAGGCAAAGTAACTCATGCTTATGTTCCTCTTCTCCTATTATTGCAGTTCTACAAAACCCACTGGTGAAGTACAAGGAGCTTAGCAGACAGCTCAGGAGACATTTTTCAGGTTGATTTTGATCTGTTTAGACAGTTTGTATAAAGGTTTTTCTTGTTCATTTAGGTTTTTTTCTCTGTCTCAAAAGCTTTCTTTGAAAGCAGTATTCTAGTCCTGTAGCAATTCCCAGGCTTTTGAATCAGAGAAGGCAATATATGTTGTTTGAAATATTCAGATCTAACAGCTATCATATTTTCTACCTGTAAATAACCATTTAGCCATCTCTCTTCTATCAAACACCCCAGTGAGACCAGCAGAATTATTCTCACATTGTATCAGTACAGCTTCATAGATAAAATACAGTAAGCATCCCCCACTTCAGGTAACAAAACAAAAAGAAACTCAAAACCAAAAAAACCTAAGATTTCTACTATAAGTATTTGTAAAAAACCTCTCCATCTCAGTAAGCTGATATGCTGGCAGTCTTGAGCCACAAGTACTAAACAGAAGAATACTATTATGTTAAGAATACTAGACATTTACTTGTATTAAAATATTTTGCTGGTGGGAATTTCAGAAGCCTGATGTCAATATACCTTACATGTTTATGCTACTATTTCATCTCTGGGAGAGTTTATTATTGAGGATAAATGTTTGTAGGACAGAGCTTTTTCCAAAATAACAGATTACAGTTCTTCTGGCTGTTTACACTACAAGGTCAGGACCGAACTGTCTGTTTGGGAAAACAGACATTATAACCACCACTGTGTTCCTGAAGTACCTACATTTTTTGGCAGTCCATTCATATCTAGGGTGGCAATCCCCAATAATTCGGTAATTCAGATATCTCCTCCACCCAATACACTGAAAAATATCCTGTTGAACAACAACAACAAAAAAATTCTAACCCAAATGAGTCAGTGTTATAAACACAGCAACAGACAGACATGAATCATGAGAAAGGGCAGACATGCCAATAACATCACACTGCAGATACATTAAAAAATCCCCAAACACTGAAGACCTCAACTTGTCCTATGACTCAGGTCATAGAGTTCAGTCTAGACAATCTCACGCGACTCAAACAAAGCACAAAAAGCCTAGCCTAAACCTAAGAATTTTTACAGAAAAACCTCTCAGTGATGATTATAATCTTCTCATTTATTTGAATTTATTTATGAACCAAATAATTTCTTTTCTTATAGGAAAAAATATTTTAAGCATCAATACTCAGAATTTGTTATTGCTTTCAGCCGCTGCTTGCCACAGCAAACAAGTTAAGTTCCAGTCAAAAAAAAAAATTGATCATTCTCCTGTTTTGGTCTTCCTTCATGTATTAAGCTTTTTTTTTTTTCTATTTAAATGTCCAAAACTGACTGCAGGAAAAGCTCTAACAACCAATTTCCCTCTAATCTTACACTTCCTTTCCCAAAGCCCAGCATTTCTTGGTTTATTATCTGTCACTCCAAATAATCTTATTTTATAGACAGTATTCTAGATCTTGTGTTTCTCAAAAAAAAAAAAAAAAACCAAAAAAACCCAGAAAAAAAATTAGTTTTTCCCAGCTACGCAGAAGAAGCTAGAAAGGCTTCCTTTCTGCTCAAAATCAGCCTTCGAAGGGAAGTGAAAGAGTGTAGCAGTTCTTATGACTAGAGTAGCATAATACTTAAGTATTAATTTTGATTTTCTGTAGGGCAGACACAGAAATTGTAACTGTTGAGCTACATGAATTTGTGAGATTTATAAAAATTCTGGAAATCTGGACCCGAGGCTTTATTTCTCTGATATTTCCTTCACCATCTTGCAGAGCTCTCACCCTTCTAAGCTCAGCATTTTGCCACCATCTCCATCATGACAGCAACCTTCTAATAAAGTCTTTGCTGGTTGCCTTCTTCTCATTAATCTACAGTGAGTTCCTTAACGGAAAGTGAAACATTTCCCTGTTTTAATTTTGAATCATACTTCAGCCAGTCTCTATTCCATGGGCCCTTCTGACTTATTCTGTTGGTCTTCTTGATACTGCTGTACTTACATGGCTGAACAGTAGCTTATAACTGATTTCATTTTCCTTCTCAACACATGAACAGTCCAGTTTTGGTAATTCCTTCCCTTTCAGAAGGTCATAGAAATTGAAGGACTTTCTGGGCCTTTAATACATGAGCCAATATTTTATACCACGCCATTAGTAAATCTATCCAGGACCCAAGATTTCGCTTTTCTATGCGCACTTATCCCTTTGATAACTTCTTTTACAGTCTTGAGTTACTCTTTCCAATACCTCTATTTAAACATTTAGTTATTAATGCTAATATTAGTGCTCTTCCCTGAAAGCTTGTGTCCCTAATTCTTCAAACAGTTGAGAAGACTTTAAGAAGTCTCTTCCTATTACTCTAATCACTCATCTGTTTCAGCAAATCCTTACACAGAAATCAAACTGAGTCACCCTGAAAGACTTACACCCAAGTTGTCATCCATGATCAGCTTTTCATGCTATCCTCTACTCAAAATAATCAACTATACCTTTTGACTCAGTAATTACCCGTTGAAGGAACATTTAAAATTTGGCCTTGAAATCAGTACTCTATTGTTTTGTGGAGATGCAGAAACTTGGAGGAAAGCAATGCCTCTTGATTAAATGTACATATGAAACATGCTTTTTTCTCCTCAAAATTCTTTCTTTTTTACTGCACAGTAGGCATCCAGAGGTCAGGATGGAAATGCTGATGCTTTGAGGCCAACATACTTTTGATTTCATCCATAGAAGAGCAGAAACTGGAAAGCTATATGAAATGTATACTTTTCATGTTTAAATGCTGCAGTATGTTTCTCAAAATATTTAAACAAGTAGGGAAATAAATCTCTGAAGTGGAAAGCTAATAAACATTCACATATGCATTTTGCTCATCTCTGAATTGTTGATAATTTAGTTATTCCCTTATTTATGCAGTGGGACAAAGATCAGGAAAGATCATCAGTGAAAACTATTTGGCTGTTAATTTTCTTTACTCCTGGTTGTTTAACATTTATTTTTAAAATTATAACAAATGGATCTTTTCTGTTTGGTAGGAAAGTAGGATGACAGATTGTGGGAAGGAAAATGTGAGCTGTATGGAAAGAGAGCAAGAACAAGAAAAGGAGAGGGATTAATCCAACAAACCTGTTAATAGCAAGCAGAGAGTAGAAAATGAGAAATGGCCTCTCCTAGCCCTCCCCACCATGTTACAACAGCCATGTCCTGCATAGAATTTATTCCCAATAAAGTGTTACAACAGCAGCAGTTCTCCCCACAACAGCAAAGTCAATTTAGAAGAAAAAGAACACTATACAACATTCACAGAACATGAATGAAACATCAAATATTAATCTAGAAGAAGAAAATAAGCGACCTCTTTCCAAAACAAAAGGTATTCTACCCACCCTTTGTCATCACTGGCACTGAAAGAGAAGGCATTCAACCTCTGTTGAAAAACTACAACAGACCATCTCAAAGAACCATTACAATGAAATATGAACAAAAATATGGGGTGATCCTACGGAAAAATTAAACTGTTTCAGTCAGTTCGTGCCTGATCCTCACCAATTTTTTTCTTCATTTCTTGCCAGGGAAGATGTGAAATGTCAAGGTTTTGAAGCAAAAGTTCTCAGATTGAAAAAAACAATGTAGCATCTCTTTATCCCTCTCTTTTTTACCCAATCCTCTAAACTTCAAGCTGCCTTTAACTCCTTCAAAGATTGAAGAAGTAGAAATCTTACATCCAGCATGCCAGTAAAATTACACGGGATCAGTGAAATCCCACCTGTAATAGCCAGTGGAGTGAACACAGTTAGAAAGGACAGAGATGGAATAAACCCATAATCAGACAAACCAGGCTCTATTTAAATAGAGAAAAAACCCAAACAAAACACAAAACAAAAAATAAACAAACTATGACAGGGCACATTCAATATAGACAAGCACTTGAAAGAGTTCATCAAATACAACATGGGTCTACTAGAAACAGACAGTATAAGATAGATCTTTCTGTAGAAATCTAATCAATCCTCCAAATAATGAGATCACATCACAGGATAAGTTAAAAGCTGAAAAACAGGGAAGAATGCAGTAGTATAAAAGTACATGAAGAAATGGTTAAAATGGAGATGCCACTTAGACGTACTGC
Source organism: Bombycilla garrulus (assembly GCA_013400315.1). Classification (NCBI taxonomy): domain Eukaryota; kingdom Metazoa; phylum Chordata; class Aves; order Passeriformes; family Bombycillidae; genus Bombycilla; species Bombycilla garrulus. The sequence continues at coordinate 106,324 of VXBU01017008.1, read as the reverse complement.
TAAATAATCTGGACTGGAACAATGTTTGGAAATTAAATTTCTCAAGGCTAGAGATACTGATTTTGTATTTATCATCAATTATAGCTGGTTTGAAACCAAAAATTTGCCAACTGAAAACTAGAAAGAATTATCATTTGGGGGGGTCAGTATGAAAGATAAAAAAACAGGTCAGTCCAAGAACCATATACTACAATGTTAGGAATGGGTCGAAAGTAACTGGTAAGAAAAAAATTCATTTAAGGAAGATATTTTTAAAGAAATTCAGTAGGCTGGGAGTCAGCCTTCTGGAAGCAGAGGAGGAAACAACCTGGATGTAATTAGGACATGACAGAGACGAGGTAGAAGGACGGTTTGAGATCCTGCAGTTCTGCTGAAGTGTGGTTTCCTCAGAAGCAGCCTATAGTTTCTTAACAGCCTTTAACATTTAATAAAGGCAGACATTCAAGAGATTGAAGGCCAGGATAGGAAGCTGGTCTTGCATGATACCCAACTATTTCTGGAAAGCTGCTGAGTTCACCTCATGTAAGGATGGGTGCCTGCACCACTTCCATCTTCACTCAAAAGATGTTTCTACCTATTAGTCCTAACACAGCGAAGTAAGAATGTGTTTACCAAGCAAACAAACTGCAGTGCTATCTTTCTCTGCAACTGTTGTTAAATGGACTTCTAATTTCTAAATGCATTTTTCCTCACTTGAAGTTCCTGACTTCTTGACTGCATTTTACCATTCCAGGCTTAAAAATGACTAGCATCTTTTTTAGATTAAATACCCAATACCTAGCCATGCTAAGCCAAATCCTGGCGCAATTTAAACCCCAGGCAACTCTAAGTGAAAAAAATATGGAAGCCCTGAAAAATTCCTCCAAGACATGACTTGCTACATGGTAAAAGGCCCTTGCTGCAAAACCCAAAGCATACTATGCCATAACTCTGAAAATATTTGCCTGGCACATCCTCAGAATTCATGGCACCACTTTTTGTTTTTCTCCCATCAGCCTAGTTCTTTCAGAGAATATTTGTTCCCACCCACTGAACACCACTGTCTGAAAGCACGTTTTCTATTTCACTGTTCCACAACTTTCATTTGATCTGAAAAGAGATGAAGAAAAACGCTTGCTACTAAAAGATTTCACCTTGAGTAAAATCATATGTTTCCCCTTGTTGCTCATATCCATCCATGTTGCGTTAAAACTGAGTCCCATAAGTTTTCATTATTCAGTCATTTAATCATATGGAAAATGTGGTAATTTAATTAAAACAAGCAACATAGGTTAGATATCTCAAGGGATAAAGACTGAGGAAAAATGATCTAATTCATTGAGTTTCCATTTCTAAAATGTATTAATATTAGAGCAGGAGACCACAAAAAAAAAAAAAAAAAAAATTTAAACAAAAAATAGGGAGAAGAAGAAAAAGAAAAAAGAAAAAAAAGTAATCCAACACTTTCAACAATTTCAACTTAGGAAGCCAAAACTTGAACTGCTCTGTCTCATGTCTGCAGCGGGTGTTTGTCAGAACACAAGACAAGCAGCGATTATTTGCTGTACCACAGCAAAGGCTGGATTTATTTTTTCACATGGAAAAGGGAAGACATAATGGGTTATTAGGTTAGACATCACTACTAAAGATGGCACTTGTCAGACGTTCGTGAAAGGTTTTCAGTCTTCCTTGCTATAAAGCTCAGTGTTTAATTCTTCCCAAAACTTGTGTCATGTACCTGGCACTCAACTTCAAAATGATTTATCAGCCCACTATTGGGAGGGGAGAGTACAAGGGGAAGGCAGATTCATACACACAGATGTTTGCCATTCTCTCTAAAGTCCAGGATACACTCACTAAGCCAACCTTTTGTTTTCACATATTATTAAATAGTTGCTTTTCTCTGACTGAATAGTCTCTCTCCCTCTCACAAATCCCTCAAGCAACAACCCTAATTCCAAAGCCTTTATAGAACTTGTCCAAAATACTGCTCAGGCAGACTTCCATCAGTCATCAGCATCCTAGAAGACCTCAGAGATGCCTATGAAGAGGGACAGCAATGTTAAATTTATTTTATGCAATAAAAGTAGTTACTACATGCTGTGTTGACACATACTTACAGCATCTATGTAGCCAATTGCTCTCCTGTAATTCTGACTTTTTTTACTTAAATGGGCTCAGTCCTACATTTCCTCTCTTTCTGATACTCCAACAGAAATTAGCAAAAGATACAAGCCTGCATTTTTCCATACATGACAGGAAAAAACCCACAAAAGCATAGGCACACTACTCATCTGACCTGTGTCTGCATAGTTTCAGTGACATTCCCATAGTTTATATGGGCTGTTGTAAAATACATCAACATATTATATACAAAAATACTCAACTTCCCACACATTTTCAATAAACATTAAGCAATATTTTACCCTAGTTTTAAATGTTTTTCAATACTTTGCATCCTTTTCTTTCCAGCTTGTTCCCATTTTCCAATTTCTTTGGCCGATGCAGAGCAATTGAAAATAGCAAATATTAAAAAAAAAAGATTTCACAACAAGTTCTGCATTTTTAAAAGACCATTGCAGTATATTCTTTTCCATGATGCTGCTGCTCTTTTATTTTCATAGCTTGTTTATCTGCTAGCACAAGTATGCATATCTCAAATTGATGAAAAAATACAAATAACCCAACTCTACCTTGGAGCAAAGATGGGCTAGGAGCCTGGCCAGAATCCTGTAACAGCCCCCACAGCAACTCAAAAATATCTGAACAGCCACAGGTTCCAAGAGTTTGATGTGGTGATCAAAGTGTGCACACCTGAAGCTTGTCAGGTAATTGAGTTCTAAGGGACTCCTTCAACTCAAATTTTACCAGAATAAGGAAGAGTGGGAACATTTCTAAAACACATTTGCATTTCATGCTTTTCTTTTAACAATCTGCGTGTTCTTTGCATGAACGATTTTATGCTGTGGATTTAGGATCTCTCAGAAAAACAAAATCAAATCATGAAAACAAATGAAAAATGAACATAAGCAACATAAAACTTATGGATACCTATAACACCTAATACTGAAAAAATCTAAAAGCATTTTTCTCCCTCATTCCTTAGGGAAAAATAAAAAGCAGCCTAGCAGCTTTTATTATTCATTATTTTGTGTTGTGGGGAAAGAGAAACGAAACCAAAACATCGCATTTAATTTGGTTTAAGTGAGAGCACTTTTTAGAAATAAGCTACTTGCAGAAGAATCCCCAGCTCCAGCCCTCACACACTGACCTCTGCATTCAGCTCTGGGAGAACCCAGCTGAGGGTGTGGGATAACACAGGCAGTCTACAACTACACAAGTTTGTTTTTTCAGAGCATTTATGTGTTTTGCCTACCAGTAAGCTTTCATTTAACACAGCATGAATTATTTTAGCAAGTATCCAATCCATCAAGATATCAAACTTCCATCAGCCGGTCATCAGTTGGGTGAGCGGAGCTCATCCAACCTGGCAGCCATGGCTTGGAGAAGCATGACGCGGTATAAATGACCATATAACACAGGCTAACACTTATTTACACTGAGGGACTGGTACAGAGCTCTGCCAAGTCTAAATTCTTTCAGATATCCCTCTCCCTATTTTGCCTTGTTATTACTTCTGGTTTAGGGATAATTTTTCCGCCTCCAAGTCTTCTGAATTTACAAAATGAGAAATGTCACCGCCTTTATACTCGTATTATATTGCAAAGTTCCCAACCAACTGATCGTCATCATCATCAGAGAGCTGTTATTTGTCACTAACAACTCATACAATCAGTTGGGCATGATTTGCTTTAAAAGTATGCTCAGCCTGTTGTGCATTCATCTGGAATGATTTTTGAGATAAAAAGGACTGATAAATTCTCACTTTTTTTCATTGACAACACAACATGTTTTGCCTGAGGCGAACTGCTACTCAGTAGTCAGCCAGAGGAATGCCACACACTATAAAAGTTTGAAGTGTTAAGTCCTGAAAACTGCTTATGCTCCAGAGTGTTGAAGATGCAGTGAAGAAGGTAAACAATACCAAAAATGCCACCTCATTGGAAGCATCCCATAGCCCAAACATTATCAAACACCATTAAGCTTTTCTACCAACAGGTTTGGGGTTTTATCTGCTAAACTGCAGATAAATTGCTATATTAAAAAATCAACATCTTAGAGTCTGACCCACAGTGTGTTACAGGCTAAGTTCAAAATATCATAACAGGAGCAAATAACAAAATTTATAATTTTTCCAAGGAACACAAAAAAAGTATTTTATTAGCATTTGAGAGGACTTAAGATGTCAGCTACTCAGAATTTTAATTGTTAAATTACAAATAAAAACCCAGATTACAGTCTCCTACACCTTTCGGACATTACAGTCGGTGTTCTCCAAGCACTAGGGATGTAGAAGAGGAACTTTTCATTCTCCAGTGCTGTCAGAGTCAAAGCTGCTGGGACTATGCTCCTTCTCTCCCAGCTGACGGAAAAAAAGGAGAGAAAATAAACAAGGAGGAAGGGTAACATATAGCATAATGCAGAGGCAGACACCAGTCACAAGGTTATGAAAACAAGAAAGTTACAAAGCAGAAATCAACCACCAAACACTTCAGAAATGCAGAACACTGATGGAAGAAGTGCATTTTCATGGACACAGATCAAGTGTACAGTAACGAGATTTTTATAGAAAAATATCTCATATTGTGGCATAAAATTACAGGGGAAAAAAATTACTGTAAGAAGCTCTCTTCTTCCTTCTCTCTTCCACACATGTCTTTAAAGTTCTGACTCTCTTTCAGTATAAAAAACTTCATTCTATGTCTTCCAGTCCTGAGAGCATCTTGATCATTGTTATTAGAAGAACTTTTTGAAAGTAATATCTTTTGTACAGAAATTTTCTTCCTAGAAAGGGGGTGATTTTTGTTTTGTTTAGCATCATGCTGTTTTGCAAGAGAACTCATGGATTTAAAAAGTGCTGCAAACTTACAGGTTGTAACAGAATTTCTGTCTGCATTCATGTAACTGATGAAGGCAATTCAAATTACTCTTAAGACAATTTTATTTAATACAAACTCTGTAAAAAAACTTTGCCTCAGAACATTAGCCTTAAATGAAAATATTGATTTTCAAATTGAACTATTTTCAAAACTCTTCATCAGTGAAGAATTTTAGCTGCAGCCAGCAGGCTGCTTGGGACTTGAAGTGATGTAGTTTCAGAGTATTAGTGCCAGTTCAGGTATTATGCATCCACCTTCCACTGACTTTGCCTTTTTACCTTCCCTTTTTTTGCTGCAGTGAAAAATATTCAACCTTTGCAAAGCTCCTCCTCACTGAAACCTTTCTTAGAAAAGAGGATTCAGGGATACGCTGAAATTCTGAAAAACACAGGCATGATACTCTTCAGAAGGGTGGGAAGAGAGTTACCTTCAGATGCTCTAACAGGAGCATTTCAAAGGTGAATGATGGAATCAGTAAGGGGCCACTGGGTACCAAACTGTAACCTGTAACCTTGAAAATTGATCCTGAAGGGATCAGCTTGCAGTGCTTGAAGGGAAGGACAAGCACACGTTGTGTGTATCACTACCCCTTGTTTATACTCCACTCACATTTTCCAGTCGTTTTAGACTCCCACAGAGGTTTCCTCTTGCTGACTTATGTCCAGAGGTGGATCATGTGGACAAGCTCTACTATTACTGAGTTCTGACATAAAATGAACAATATTCTCGTTATTAAACCCACAATATGTATTCTTTAATATAGAATATTCTACCCTCAGCTGTTTACACATAGCTCTAATGCAGGGGAAAGAATGTGAAGGTTAAATATAGCACTAAGTGAATTTCCAATGAAGTGCACTTTCTTTGCTGGAACTGCAAAAATCTGAGAGAAATAAAGATAAAACCATCATCACCTGAAAGGTCCATTCTAAGTAGCAAGAAAATTTTCCTCTCAGTATTGTTTTAGATAAGAATCCCACACCATCTTCTTGGGGACAGGTAGGAATCAATCCCAAAGGAGAAATAACAGTACTTGCTAGCCTCCAAGAAGGTTTTAATCCTGCTGTGACATCCTCAGGTTGGTTTTCTCTGCCCTCCTTGGCAGGCAAAGGAGCTCATGTTCTTCAAAAGGCACATAACATGCCTGGTTCAGAGACTCAAATAGTACAAAAGTTCCTGGAATAACTTCCCTGAACAGAGCAGAAGACCATGATCTGCATAAAGGAGAGCCTAAAATGAGATCAGACTTAGCAAAATGAGAAACAATAAAGATAATAAACTACTGGCATAAATCATCACACTGTATTACCTAGGGTTGCTGAGAGAAAAAGTAACCCAACTGCACAGAAGAGAAAAATTGTCGTCCAAAATCTGTGCTGATCTACATCTTCAACTGGCCTGTCAGCCACAGGGGATTATGTGGGGTGGGGATCATCATAAAACCTGGCTGTCTCTGCCCACATGCTTTTTCATGAGTTGGCTTCATCTCATCTGGAACACTTGGGATGCTGTCTGGAAAGCAAAGGCAGCTACATTTCCCTTGTCAAGACAAGAGCCATAAAGAGGAATGAATAGCAGTCAAGCACGCAAAGGCCCTAGGTACAAAGTCCCTCATCACCTTTATTTTAGCCCAATCCATTGCACAGCTATATCATCTGGACAAAAACTGTGAGAATTCAGCGGTGCAAACTACGTATTTTTTTTAATGTCTTTATGATGGCAAATTATTTCCACAAAAGTTAACTATCCCTACAGAAAGCAATGGACTTCAGAAAGGGCCTTGGAGACTGGAAAGGATACGTCACTTTCCTGCCTGTGAATCTCACCATTTTATAAAGACATATGGACTGACTGACACATTCAGCTCTTCATAAGCACCTGGAATTTAACAATTCAGATTAGAACACACAGGCTTCTAGTTGTGTATCTGTATTCAGTCACAGTACACAAAATCTGCAAAATTATCTCCACATACCAATAAAATTTTTCAAATAGTATCATGATAAAGTCAAATAGTTCAGGTAAATAATAATAAACTACTATTACAACATAAATTTCAGTTGCTTAAAAGTTTTTGCAATTACAGTTTGCTTTTCTTCTCTCAAAGTACAGCAAAGTAAATACCCCTGTTTCCAAGTCCACTGGATTATTTAACGATAATCATGTGACTCAAATACCAATTCAGTAATGACCATCACACTTGATAAGTAATTTATAAATATGAGACTTTAATTTTTTCTGAGATTCAAGGAGTTAGCTTTTTTACTGCAAAAACTATACTGAACAGGGGATCTGTTGAGCAGATAAGAAAAGGAAACCCAGCACAAATCCAGATGCAAAGGGTACTCTGTTCATTTATCCTTTTTTTCATTGCCCCAAGTACAGCATCAGTGTACAAATACCTAATGATCAATAGATAATTAATTTTTAAATTGTATTTTTAATGGGTTTTTTTTGAAGAAGATAATGTTTGCAGAAACATAGGTAGGAACTTTCCCAGCAAGGTCTGCTACAAGTTAAATCACATCTGGTGTTTTGGTCATCCATTTCCAGCTGGCATTTACTACAACACAGCTTAGACAAACAAACAGGAATGAAAAAATTGATCTTTTATGACAAAGTGGAAGGAAAGTTGGTGAAGGTGTCTATCTTGGCTTCATTTCCCTATGATGATTCCCATTCCACCTGCTGCCCTACTCTAATACAGACTTATAAGGGGCACGACTTCTTTTATTGCACAGTACGGATTTTATATTTTATGCTAACTGCAACAGCTGCCTCTGCCAGTTCTTGTGGAACCATACACCTAATAGCATTGAACTGCCTTCCTAGTTTCTTGGTGCTTTTAATTCCAATTGTGACACCACTTTCTGCTCCAAAGCCCATTTACTCAAGCTATCATCATCATGCAGACGACTTCATGCCTTTAGTTCATCCCAAATCCATGGAGGAACACAAAGAAAGAGTAGGTGAGCAATTCTCAAAAGCAACAAAAGAAATACAGACCTTTAAAATAACTTAATTACAACCTATCCAAGTCACTTCAAATTTTTAGTGGCCTTTTTTTTTTTTTGTACACTTGAAAAACACTCAAAGATGCTCCTGAAGTCAGGAGGAGAAAGCAAGTACTCTGAAAAACCAGACTGTTAGTGCATGGAGAGGTATCAAGACAAGAGAAGATTTGCCAAAATAAAAGCATTTTTTAAAATTATGTCACTGTATTTGAGTCATTAAAGACAAGCAGCAGGGTGAGAACACTACTTGGAGACACATACCAGTTGCCCTAGGCACTGGCTTTCTTGCCGTACTGAAGACCTAGAAAAAAAATAGTAATTTTTGCAGCAATAGAAAAGAAAAATATGTTTTTGTAATGCAATTTTGCATTATCTTTTTAAGAGATGCATTTATTCTAGTTATTGGCAACCTATTTAGGGTTTAAAAAAAAAAAAAGAAAGAAAAGGAGAGTGGCAAGGTGGCTCAGGTAGATCTGCATACTGTGATGATTTAGAACCTGAATATACAGAGAGTGGTCTTCCAGGAAAAAAAAATTCCATTTAGCCCTCAAATGCAGCATTCCTCCTACTGTTCATTATCTTTCTATGAGGAGCTATACAATTTTTGACTCCAGATTTCTGTGAAATAGATTTGTGTCCCTCTCTAGCATATGGTACAGAGCCCAAGGTACCTTCGTTTTTCAACAGAGGGGAGAAAAAATGACAATTGCTTGAAAGTAGTTTAACACTTCATTTTCTGTTGCACATCTGAAACAGATCACACTTTTGTTTCAGAGGCATAAACACACTTGTGCTGGTGCTCTTCTATTAGACAAGGCTGCCCCTGGAATACCTGATGACCTCCTGTGCTTGGAATACTGTCATGTTCATTTACAGAGGAACCAAAAAGATCAGTATTAAATTATAACATGCATATGCACATGCCCACATGCAGAACCTACACAATGTATGAGATCTAGTTTAAGCAATAATTTCTGTAATAAATTCAATATGCATTTCTAATAAGGGAGATACTTAGCATGAAATAATATTTTGGGGGGTTGAAAGAAAGGGTTTATGGCTACTGTTACATTCTTTTTGTGTTATAAGTTGCAAAATTTAACACTGTTTTATCTGATTATTCCAAAGAAGACAGAAAGCTGGAGTAACCCACACGGCAAATCAAACAGGCCTCCTGATATGAGTCACTAATTTATGGATGTTTCACATTTACTGTTTGTGGGTCTTGAATCTTTTCATCCTTCCTTGCTTTCTGAAGCTGACCTCTTTCCAAAATACTTCACACATAAAAAAATCATTGTGGATGTCAGGTTACGAAAAACTAGCAGTAAAAAAAGACATTTGTTTGCATATATCATTCTAAACCATACTCTTTAAGCAGGTTTCATTCTATCAAGCCTGTCCAAAACAGACTCTGAAGAAAAAACAGCTCAGAGTAATTCCCTACTACACAGTGCTTACTCTCTTGTGAATGAAGAGTCATTATATCTATTCTGCTCAGGGTTACAGCAATCGTCCATGTTAGGATACCCTAATGAAGCTTGTCAATAGCACGCTGAGCTGTTTCAGTAGCTTAGCACTTTTTGTTTTCATTTTGTAGTTTGGCATGTAATTTGCATTTCTATGAACTTCCAGGAGCTAAGCCTGCTGGGCTAGCAAGCCTCTGCTCCTGAGGAAACTCCAGAGTGCACTTCAGCTCACAGTCACCTTTCAATTACTTACAACGTTTCAGTCATTCATATTTTTGAGAAGGGATGTAAGCAAAATGTTTTATCTTTGAATTTTAGTACATAACTGCTTTCCAAGACCAGTTTAGCTGTCTCTGATAAAACACAATACTGGCTGACCAAAGCCCTTCATTCTGAAGTCCTACAGAACATTCACCTATCTCTCCACTCAGCCCACAGACATGATGTTCTCATTCAGGCCAAACAAATGCCAACATTCAGATCACTCCTGGAACTCACCTAAAGGAGTTGCACCTCCAGCCTATCGTCTGTGCATGGCCAAATTTGTCCTCTCCCAGCTAAACTGAGCTTTGTGTTCCAATGGCTATATTTTATACTAAGGCATTATTGTGTGTTCCCTAAACTTTAGTACCTCTCCCTCCAATAAGATTAAATAAAAAAAAAAAGTCCAGCTATTTAATTTTAAAAGGGTTTTTTTTTTCCTACAGAAGAACACAAAATCACAATTCAGAGCTTTTTGCTGAAAGAAAAGCCTCTCCTTTAAATAGAATTAGACAACTGATTAGTTCAGAACTGATCTAAAAATGACAAAATTTATTGCATGGCTTACTGCAGAATCTTGCCTAACATTTAACTTGTCATCCAGTCACCATGGCTGTGGAAGAGGAGAAAATTTTAAGAAGCATCAAGACCAGACAATGCCACTGATGCATTGAGATGCAACCATTTTTCTTCTGAAACCATCGTAAGGACAGCCTCAAGTTTATGTTGGTTTGCACAATTACAGCTGCATCTAAGAGTCAGTTCAGTTAGTCTAAGTAGAAAGAATGTCCAAACATATCCTGTGAACTGCCAGCTGGGCTTGTTTAACTTGTATTTTATTAAAAGATGCTGAACACACTGAAATGACACTTGAAGGACACTGTGCCTTTGATTCTGGATTTAAAATCCAATAAGTGCAATCTAACAATATGTTACAGCAAACACGTTTATGAACTAGTTGAAAATACAAGCTAAAGATGTGCCTGTGAGACAATGTATGAAATCCTGCACATGTTGACTGAGGATTAGAACAGATAATGGAGAGAAGATGGCATATGGGGAAATTAAAGCAACTTTAATTTAAAACAGATGTCTGGAAGGTCTCTCCCCATGTTTTTATTCTTTTAAAAAAATGTATCATGAAAGCAACCAGCAAAACACTCAGGTAAAAAAAAATGGGGTCATTCAAAACAAACACTAATAAATGATGGAAAAGAGTTCAAAAATTAATGGGCTTTATGGGGGCACGTCTGTTTTTTGGTGAGAGCACACATATAAGTACAAACACAACTATATATACATATTGAGACACTGAAACCTCGTGTGTTTTCTGAAAGCAGTTCAAAACAACCACAAAAAGAATAACTACATTGCCAGTACCAATGGGCTGGCATGCCATAATTAAAAAAAAGCAACTTAGAAAGCTCCATCTTCAGCTCTTTCCACGTATTCTAAAATTGACTGAAATTGTCATGTAGTTTGGAATGCCATTTTCTCTGTGCTAGGACAAATGACCAGGACAGACTCAGAAAATGCTCAGTCATGACATTCAAATCAGTTCTCGGACAAAATACTTTGGGTTTCATAGATCCTGTAAAAATAATTAAGAAATCTTACACTCAGATGGTTTACACACCATAGTCCTGAAAACTCCATTTATCAAAACTGCTTTTGCTTCTCAGTTGGAAAGCTAAAGGACACGCACATGCATGCACAATAAAACAAATCATATCCACAAAATTCTTGCAAGTTCACATGGAAAACTGTATAACTCTGTAACAACATTCATTTTTGAATGCACCTTTGACCAGCATTTTGTTTGCCCCTAATTCAGCTTTTGGGATTACTTTTAACTTTCCAACTCTTGAAGTAACGCTGAACTGCAGCCATTTGGTTCTTACATCAGATTCTGAAATGTTTCTTCAGTCTGCCTTCAGTTTTGGAGTTTCCATTAGTATAGCACCTGTCTATGATCCAGAGAGGAAAAGTTGTCCTAGCCAGCATCTATTCTTTGTCAAGATTATGTTTTATAGTTCATTATTACTTGTATGGCTGTCTTTCTAAAAGCCAGGTTCGTGTCTCGTTCTGCTGGATACTACATCAATATCTTTTTAAAAACTTTATTAAGGAGAGTAATTGCAGGTGAAGGAAAAATTCTGGAGGCATTACAGGGAGGGCAGTCGCTTCAAGCAATTACCTATCCATACCCATGTTAATCACATGAGCCTCATGCTCTGCTGTGAACTGGAAGTTATACGAACCTGCTTCCCAGGTGGGAAATGTAAACACTGCAACATCACCTGAGATACTTCATAACAGTGTGTACTCATCCAAATAGAGGAAGAACATTTCCCCAGAATCACAACTGAAAGGGATAAGCAGTTTTGTTTTTCTGGAATAGCTGGGATAGGAGCAATCTAGTTCAACTACCTCCAACAAACTTGAGCACTGATTACCAGATATATAAATGAGAATATGAGCAGTGAAAAGCCGTGATGTCCACAAGAACAAGATGTTGCTGGGCTGCTGAAGGTCAGAAGAGACACAGGAGCTGCCCCAGGCAGTTTTATCCTACCTTGCTACTTTAGGTACAAACCAGATTATTAACATCATTATGAGGAAAACCAGTCTCACACTATCTAGTGTGAATAAAATAATTATACTTGATGCACAGGAGAAATTCCATGCTATTACAGCTTTCTGTGAACTTCATTTTAAGATCAGTTAGAAACCCAGCCGTAGTACAGGGAACTTTGGATCTTCCCAGATGATGGCCTTTCCCCTGCAAGAACACGTTTCTTAATGGCTACAAGAGTGAGAGCATGCCATGCTGTCCAAACACAATTTTCTCTATGTTAAACTAATTTTTCAGCAAATATCTGTTCAAGAATCTTAAAATTCCAAAGAATATGCTCACAATTGCAAGTAACTGCAATGCCAAATGTCAAGCAGAACTTATTTTAAGCCACAGAATGAAGTACAGGAGGCAAAACCCCACCACTAATAATCTCCTTTAGGAGCAGAATACAGACCAGAAGGGCAGCTGAATTGCTATTTTGCCACTTTCAGACAAAAAGTGATTAACAAGAAGAAAAACAGGAACATAGGAAAGTGACCCAGAAGCTCAAAGCTATAGAACTTTATCCTTCTCCAAACTTCCTAGAACTGAATAGTCTGGGGAACATTCAAATTCAAATCCGTATTAAAATTTCAGAATCCGGCTTGATTCTATTTGATATTTATCACCTTTACTTCACCCAAAAAAGATGTCATAAACATAGGCAACTATACAAGCAACTTTACCATCTAAATTAAATACAAGCACAGTTACATTGAAATAAAGTGAGGGCAAGAAAAGGACAGGAAAAGCTGACAATTAAAGCAATGCAAGGAAAGTTTTCCATTACGGAAAAATACAGACAACACAGACTCACAGCTCTTTTGATTTTTAAATCACTATTTAAAAGGAAATGCTGAATTACAAGTGTATTAAATGCCTGAGTATCTAATTTCACATGGAAAGAAGAAGTCTGTAAGGAAATTCAAGATATTAATCAAAGTAGCTTAGAAGTTTTTGAGGGAAGAACTACAGACTGAAATGGAACTGTAGATTGCTACCATTTACTGAACCTAAATATTAAAAAAATCTATTTGTTCTAACTGGGAATTGATTTGTGCCAGAGCTGTCATATATGCCAAATTGTTCTCTATATACACAATAGGCATAAATTGGGGATAACCAGTGAGGAGAAAATACCAAAAAAAACTAACATCTAGCTTTCCAGTTCCATGCTTAGCTTATAAGTCTGGTTTGGCAAAAAACAATTTTTTCCTCACAAATGAACCAGATTTTATCTAGACATTATTGAAATTACCCTGATTTTTTTTACCTAGATGTTAAACATTACCCTGAAAATTACCCAGTGTCACTGCTAGCAGTGGAACAAGAAATGCATTTTGAAGCAGTGTAAAGCACTGCAGGTATTTTGTTGACATATGTCAGAACTGACATAAGAAGAGGCAGAAGCAGGCATTTTGACTATTCCAATGTTTAACACTGGCAAAAGGAGAAATCATAGCTTGCACATAAGTCTGGCCCAAAAAAAGCAAAAAGCACTCTACACGATGACTCCCACCTCCTCCCCATCTCTTGAGACAAGTCATTATATATGTTGCAGGGGAAAAAAAAAGAGAGAAGGGGAAAAAAAAAAGAAGCAACACAAGGTTGTTACTTTCTTTCTTAAGGAGCCAAAGGCTTCGATGGATCCTGAATTTCACCCTTCCCAAACACAACCAACAATGTGCCATAATATATTAAAACCTAGTAGCTTATTTCTCACCCTGAGGAACAGAACCTGAGGTATTCCTGTGACATCTGAAATTGCAGACTCCCTCCTGGGAGGCTGCAATTCAAATCCCACCTGACTGTGCTGCAAACTGACATCTCCACAGCAGATCTTCTGAAAATATCCATGAATTAGTGGATAAACTCTTCCACAATTTCACTGCAACTTGAAGCACGTGGGCAAACTTATGGTCACTACTGCAGGCTAGAGATTTCCATTCATGTTTAAACAGGTTTTAACATTTAATTCAAGAGTCTAATTCAATTCAATTCAGGAGTCTAAGCTATTCCAGTGAATAGCTCTGGAGCAAAGCCAAGATGGCCCAGAAGATTGCATGGCAGGACGCTCCTGTTATGGAGTGCCATCAGCCAGGACACCATCTGCCTCTTCAAGTACAACAGAGGGCTCTGTGAGTGCCAAAGGCTGCCAGCACACCTCACACCTTGTTCCATCACATGGAACTGAATAGTTACAAAACCTATGGTAAGAAGTCACTACAGCTGGGCAGGCACACATGTTCCACTTGGCAGGATCTCCAAAACTAGCAGGAACAGAGGAAATACCAGCACAATTTTTGAACCGAACCTGATTGTCATCCAGTAGTTAGAGAGAGCAGAAAACCTGCGCGCAAAGACCGTTTGCTCTATTTCTGTAACAGAGACATAAACAAAACGCCGAACAATAAGAGAGGAAACTGGATATGTGTGGCTCAGCTGCCAGAACAAAGCATGAAATCTTAACTTTCAGCTCCATCTCCTCAGAGGAATTTGCCCAAAGGACAAAAGGACGGCATTACCAAGTGAGATGCTGAACCCAGCAGCCCCAACTTTCTCACTCTCATCCTCACAGTCATAGAAAAGCAGAGACTTCCACTCCAGCCCTTGGCACGGAGACCAAGAATGGAGCTCAAGGCAGTCGGGTGGGCTGAGAGGAGAAGTGGGAGCCTCCAAAGGCCACAGCCAGCTTGGCAGAAACAAAGCAGCTGGCAGGAGACAGTGCAATGGAGGAAGTCCGTGCCTGTCTGCTGAGTTGAATGACAACAGCCTCATGAGAAACCGTGAAAGATAAGGATAGGGATAGCTGCACACAAAGGCAAAGAAAACACCCCTGTTACTGCTTTCAACAGCCCTATTAATTCTCAGAAGCACTCCCGAGAATGCATCTATTCAATTTTCACTCCATGTCTTCCATCTAATGGGAGCTGTATTATGTTTCACACTGAAGGTAATTACCTCTTGAAATTTTTGTGTACAGGGGAGTAAATGCTCTAATTTTCTGCAGGTGTCTTGGACACATTTCTTACAAATGCTTTGACCTAAAATGAGGTGTGCATTCCTGTTTTACAGGGCTGCTCTCAAATAAGGATGGTTTATATTTGCAGGCCAAGCTGAAGTCATTTGTCCCATCCTTTAAACAGAGTTGTATATAATACACTCTTAACATCACCACAACATAAACAAGAGCTGCTCCAGTGAAACTGATTTAATACCAAAAGCTTTCTATTGCTAGTTAACAGAATGCTGAGAATATTAATGCCTCAGGATTTTGCAGCACAAGACCAGGAGGCTGCTTCCTCATCACTTCATATGAGGCATTCTTGCAAAATTTCCTGGAAAGGCCAGCAGAAAACACCACAAGCTCCACCAGCTCCTTAACTTAGCAACTTTTACACAGATTGGAACAGCAAAAACTTAATTCTGATGTTTTTTAAAAAACAATAGAGATATTTTTTAAATCATATAAAAATTACAGAATACTGTCCTAATGAAAATACCTTTTGTCTAGCTGCATAATTTTGCTAACATAAGTCCTATTATCAGGCCATAAGTTACTAATCAAACTTTAAAAATTTCAGTATTTCATCTAGCTGAGTTTTACTGGGCAGAAGAATCCAATGTACTTTGTATGACAACTAATGTTTTCATTATTTTTAAAACGAGGATGGTTCCTAAGCTATTCAACAAAGTAACTGTTACATTCATAGTTCTTGAATTATATCAGCCAAAGAACCACAATAAAACACAAATGAAAGCATAGTCTGGAAAAAAACAAAATCAGCTCCTCATCACCAAACTTTTTCTAGAAATAAAGTGAAAAAAGAGCAGTACCACAGCCTAAGCAGTACTTCTGAACCACATAAAAAAACCAGCTTCAAAAAATGTGCAATTCCTTATCATGAAATGAACAGACCTTTCCAGTCTTACTGGAGGCTGTTACTGAGGCTACTCCCTGAAAAGGCTTCTGATGAAGGCCACCACTGCTCTTCCACAAGCAAGCTGATCATCTTTCAAGGAGTTCATTATGCTGACACCAACCTTTGGTTGCTTCTGTTGGAGCTTCTCTAGTTGTTATAACAACAATGACATATTCTTTAGAAAAAGGATTGTAGTTGGAGCTTTTGTACAATATAAATCCATGCGCAGAATGAGGCAGGAGGGAGAGGGATCTCATCTGTTTTCCTCCATATGCAATTCTTCCTTTGATTGAAACATTTCCAGTTGGACTCTGCTTTGACTCAAACATTTGAAAAGCTTTGGCTTTGACAATCCTTCATGTTTTGACCAAGAAAAAAGCTACCCTATGTTTATTGCTCCCTGCACCTTTCTTAAGTAATGGATTACTTTGCTGAAGGATGTAACATAAGGAGCACTTCCTTCATCAAGTCATAGCTTATTAAAGATTAGGAAAATATCCAGAAAGGATTGGAGTTTTTCTGCTCACTCTCAACTCCACAGGTGCATTTTCTAGGTTTGCCTGGATTTGGCTTATAATTTAACCAGAAATAACCCCTCTAAAGCATATTCAGGCACTTCTTTTAGAGTATAAAATACTTCCTTGTAAAAGTAGTTTTCCAACCTTGCTCTAAAGGCTGGACTTGCATTTTCCGCCCCACTCTCATACAAGTGATTGAACCAATTTTGCTCAAGCCTTCCAAAAAAATGCATGTGTGGCCACAATCCAACATATAGAACAATTCATCTGCAAAGCTGAATGTTACACAAGCCATCTGCAAATAGGGCTTTATAAGAGGAACCATTTTGTTACCTTAGCCATACAGCAAGAGCAGCAGCCATAACATAGCATTCAGAAGGAAGGATTACAGCTGTAAAAAATGTTCACAATGAAGTCATAAACTACACAATGTGCCCCTTTTGAATTTCTTTACAAATACAAAACTTTTCATAAAAGGCTAACTAAGATTCACACATCTTTAGAGAGAATATGGTCCAATTTATGGAACCCACATAAACCCCTGTGAAACAGTGCTTTTTTTTCCCCCATGAACCTAAAACTCAAAATAAAAATCATGGGGTGCAGACTCACATGGACTGACAGCAAAACTGCTGCATATGAAGCCCCAAGAACAAAACACACCATGTTTTGCACAGCTCGTTAGGATGACATTATTATAAGAGCTGGGACCACTTAGGAGAGCTCATCGAGAAGCCGAGAACATTCTTAAGTGGGGGATGGGAATATATGCTCTAGCTTGCCTGCAAGCCTAAAACAAGCTTAATTAAAAGTTTCAGAAATGTTAAATAATGTTAATTTGCTGCCCTGGCAAACTGCCTGCTACAGCTCTGCAGACTCTATAAATGCAAGTCTGTGGCACCATTACTGAAACCCCTTCCTGAGCTAGTTAGGCTATTCAAGTCCTTTGTGGTTGACTTTTAAAAAGCCACTGAAGTAAAGCTGTAGACAGGCCCAGCACTATCTCAGGTTTGAAAGGAAGAAAGGCCCATGGATTCCTTCCTGGCAGTGTTTGTGATATAAAACTTTGTCAAGGAACAAAGCATCCTGCCTCTGTACTGCAGGATCAAATCCAGATGGTGTTTATAAAAAGTACACAAAATCCTATATGATATGGGTGTCTATTCAAGAATTATTTTCAGTTTAATACACATGACAGGACAAGGGGGCATATATGAATATTCTAAGAAAAAATTTATTTGAAGCAGATGTCAGGAAGCCCTGTAGCATGCAAAATAAAAATATCAGGAATAGCTGTAAAAGCCAAAGAAGCGGATTTCTGCAGGTTCAAACACTGGATCCATTCACAAGCAACTGGATATCACATTGGGTGGACTATGGCCAAAGAGTCAAAAAACTGGCTGACAAGTACTTTAAATATATTCAGTACAGCAGTGTAGGGTGTATTTGAGGCTATGCTGCACTGAATATGACATCTAGGACCAACTAGGGATAACAGCGTTTCCAAAGATTTCCTTTCTTAATGACTGTGGATACATTTTTGAGTTGAGGATGATATTCCCAGTTTAGAGCACCTCAGACCACTAATTAACTGAAATTTATATATAACCCTCTTCTCTCTTTTTCAGTAGATAATATTCTTAACTACACACACACACACTGCAAAAGTGCATGGAAGGAAGCCCAAGCGGCATAAAAATGTTCCACAAGAAAAGAAAAAGGAGAAAAAAAAAAAGCAGGGGGACGACAGGGGGTGTCAGGGAGGCAAAATTATTGCAAATTCAAAATATAGACCATACAAAACCCCAAAAGCTTTCACACGTAAAGCCTCAGCCCCCTCTACAGAAAAAAAATTACATTTTTATGATTATTCTATAGACAAATAGCTTTCATTCAGATCAGATTTATTCTGTTTCAGATCAAAGGGATAAGAAGGGGTTTAGAAAGTTTAAAAGAACTTAGAAGCAACAGGGAATACAGTGAATTTGTTTCAAATCTAGAGGCTCATACACATCAACATTCACAATCACAGTTTGGAAATGTAAGGATTTTTATTTCCCCTGCTCTGGCTCAGATGCCTTTTAAACCATATTGGTAGCACACTGCCCCATATGGCAATGCTCCTTAGCAAACCTGCACAAGAACTCAGGGCCATATTCCTCATTTAATGGCCTCAGTAACTTTTCCAGGGGGAATAAATGTGGCCCAAACCATCACTTCAAAGCAATGCTGCAAATGGTTGAACTGAGTGACAACAGTTTTTCACAGAGCTGCCGTGTGTAAGGTTAGCTTCAAAGTTTCTGGAAAGTTTCTTTTTGCACACAATCCACAAAATTAACAAGGAATTCTCAAGCCCTCTGTAAAAGTTAATCTTTCTTATGTGTATAATTGAAATAACTTCCAACAAGTAACAATTAAGATATAATTTAATTATCAACCATGATGATAATGAAAGTCAACCATGATGACACACTTCTCATCTTGTTTTAATGAATAATCTGCCATTTACACCAGAAGCTACTTTCTGAGTTTTTGGAATCCAAAAGATTTTATGGTTTAGAGATTATGAGTAATGAATTAAAATTTTAGACCCTGCAAAGACTAGAAATGAATGTTTAAAACCTCTTGCAATTAGAACAGTGGATCACTGACATTTAACTGGGTTCACCAGCAGTAGTTCATTTGTAGTTTGGAAGGAAACCAGAATGTTCCTGAAATGTTCTTTGTTCACCCCAGGAAAGGATAAATAATAGGTAGGTCAGAGGCCATCAGGCCAGAAATGCCTTTTAAGAAGAAAGTCTTTGACAGCACATGCAATTTCTTTCTGAGAAGGGGAAGTTTTCAAATTACTGATTAGCAGGGATAGGCTAGGTGTTTGCTAGACTGAGACCTCTGCATTTAATGTGCCCATATATCTTTCAAATTGAAACACAAAGTTCAACACATTTTATCCACCAATAATTTCCTTGAACTTCAACTAGTGCATCCTCTTTTCTCAGATCTGTCCTATTCTACTCATCCTAAGGCAGCTCAGAACAAGAGGAATTTGGGAAGACCAAACCATCTCACAGTCATTCAGATTCCACACAGGTGCAAGCTCTTCCCAGTGCTCTGTGCAGTGATCTCTCAAGGAATTCCATCTTAGGAAAGGCTGCAAGGCAAGTCTGGCACTACACAACTGCTTAGCATAGAAGCCCAGCACAAGTGTAGCCCACACCACAGCAATGCATGTCACATCAAAAAGCCGAATCAAAGCTGTGAACGGATAAAAGTAAAGCAGCACAAACAGAACAAATGTCTTCCTGAGAACGGCATCTGCCACCAAACAATGTTTAACACTTTGTATATAGGAAAAGAAAGCCACTACTCTCATGGTGAATCTTCACCATTGCAGTGAACATGACAGTCCAGTCCATGTGCCACCCCAGCTAAAGCATTTCCCAGGGTAGAGCATGGGGGTCCCGCACCCCAGCACTTTGGGGTGGGGGGCACCTTTTACCAAGCACTAAACTTCCATTTAGATTTCTTGTCCATATTTTTCACCCTCAGATATCAGGGTGGCTGTGCGTCAGCAAGAGGAGACATGCCCAAGAAACATAAATGCATCTATAAACTTGAAGACCACTTCCAGATTCTCTAATGCAGATATAGGCTTTGACTACCCAGCTCTAAGAATGTGGCACGGGGGGATCTGTTTGCTTGGGGTTTTATCTTTTTCCTTCATCAATAACAACACAACTTCTTAGTACCACTTAAACTAACCCAGCCCCTGCTTTAAGGATCAATAACTTCTTCTACTGGAATATTTTAAAAAAGTAAAAAAAAAACCACAAAAAAAAACCTTTCTAATGTCATCAGTTAAACACTGGCAGGGGGGGTTACAGATGTAGGGACTTAGAAATATGGTACTTGATAGTTTACTAATTATTCATGACACTAATCTAAATTTATCTATTCTAATTTTTTTTTATTTTTTTTATCTGACATCAGCCAGCATCCCATAGGATTAAAAAAATAAAGAAACCCCATAAAATCTTTCAGAAGAAGGAGGAGATAGAATATTTTCCAGGGTGACTTTGAGACTAGAGAAGAAACAGTTAAGGGTCTGGAAAGCTTGAGTTTCACTCTTTCCTAACTTTTATCATATAAATGTGGAAGGACCTCTACAGACTGAACCTGTAGATCTATCCTTTGTATTTTAATAAACTCTCCAAAACATTGAGTTCTGGCTCTAAAGAGCCAGTGCACAGTATTTTTTAAGACTGCACATGAATCTATAGGATTTATAAGGCAAACATTTGGTATATTATCTGCTTCACTAAAGAACAGCAACTAAAACACAAAGGTCAGCAAGTACCTTTGAGATGGCAAAAAGGAGACTTCAGAGAACACTGTTTATAAAAGACCCTGGTCTGTCTCCTAGTTAGCCATTTTATATTGTTAATAAAGCACTGGAACCCCTGACTCACATTCTTAATCAACTGTTCACAAATACATTGCCTAAGTAGCCTATCACTACTTAAGCATAACATACTTTATTATTCAGTCATATGAGCTTCCAATTTTTAGGTAGTATCAGATTCTGCTTCAAGCACACCCATACAGAGATGAAATAAAAATACCATTACCTGAGATTTCCTCATTTGTTACTCTGCTTTTCCACTACCTGTACTTTCCACTGAGGCTGCAGTTTAAAGCATAACTTAAGTATAACTTTGGTCAAGCCAAAAAATTAGGTTTTGCGCTATTTTAGGCCATATTCTTTATGTTCCGGCTTTTGCTCTGGTTACAAGCTAAATCCTGTGGGTAAACCAAAGAAAAGCAATCCTGAGTTATGAGTTATGTGGTAAGAATCCTGTAACATCATGTTGGACTTATCGGAAATATTCCTGGTCTATTAACCTAATAAAACTGTGCTTAAAACCATCCTTTAGTCTGTCTTCAATTACCTGCATGTCCAGACCAGTACTCTCTTGTCAAAGGCCTGCTGCTGTCATTCTCACTCTCTAAGCCCATGTGGTTTTAGTTTCATCCTGGATTTGTCTCCATATACTTTTTTTCCTTCTTTTATACACATCTCTGCCTCTCCCTTACGCTGTGCCTTCAGAAGCAAAATTGCTTCTCAAGAATACTGCGGTGCTGCTGCATGAGGGTTTAGATGTCGGTGTGATGACATGAATTGTAGTTCTCCATGTGCCAGAGTTTTCCAACACAGGAAAATGTAAACAAAATAAACACAACAGTGCATTTTGTATGACAAGAAGGAAGCTCAGCCAAAATTTGAAGGCAATGACTAGTATACATTCAAGTAAGAAAGAGGCTTGGCTGAGTTACTGTAGTATGTAGAATCTATGAATATACTAGAACAGAGAATATTAATAGCTTCGACCAGATCTAAGTGCCATTTACATGATCCAGCAGCATTTACCAATCAGCTGGCTCACAGGCCTGACCCCTAATTAAGAATTTCCCCTCTGCAGGAATGTTTCAAAGTTTCCACGGACAGTACATACTGAATTCTATTCACCTCTAATAAAATGTTCAGGTCCAGTAAAGTCCAACCCTTCACATGCCAGAGTATCACCCCCACATCATACTTAAAACCATCTTGACTTTATGTTTTGTGGAAAATAAAGTTTATGAGATGACTTTAGGAGCCCCTGAGACAATATACATCCCTGCTCTCCTCTGCTTTCATGCCTTGTAAGGCATGCTCACCACGAAGACCGTAGCCAGTTTATTTACACTCTCTGTACAGAGTAAGTCTGTTTGCAAATTAGATTCTGTTATACAGCACATATTATGGTTGCACCTTTCTGGAGAGGGAATTCCGACAAGCCAGTTTGCCACATCCAGCACGGCTAACAGAGCTGTCAGCACAAAGTGGCATTTAGGCTAGAACAATAAGCCCAAGACCTGGTTTTGACTTCTGAAGTGCAGAAGTTTAAGTGCAGAAGTGAAGTTTGAATTTGTTGGGTGTTTTGTGGGTTTGTTTTGGTTATTTTTTTAAGGACTTCTCCCAAGGTCCTACTGTGCCCTTGAACACTTAAAAAGAACTGTAAATTAATGAAAGATCACTAAGTTCCCATGAACATAAAAATAAGGTAAATGTCACAGCAAGATGTAAGCACTCAAAAAAAATTTACAGATACACAAACAAGCCTTTCTTAATAAACACAGTAACAGACATGCAGGCTCTCCCATCCACTTAGCAAAGAAATTGCTGCTGAACTAATTTCATGACAATTCTGAAAATAACTGGATATTTCCAAATGCCAGTCAGAAGTTTTAGACCACAGCCAGTGACACACTCTTTGCCTCTCAATGCAACAGACAATGTGTCTGCGGCTTCTGGTGAACCGGCAGGGCATCCCAGCATCCTAGTGAGATTCCTACGGAAGGAGTTGAAGGAATACAGCTGTTGTCGCAGGGGAAAATGTCACTGATTAAGATTTCAGTGCTCTTTTGTTTTTTGCTGCACTTTGGAATGGAAATTGCACACATTTTCAGCAGACCAAAGCATTCACTCAAAAACCACTATCAGTGCCACTTCCAAAAGCCACATGTCCTCGGAAATTCAGAGAGGTAAAATAATACTGCTGGGTTGCACCTTTGTTCTTATCAAAAGCATCAAACCTTTCAGAGACATAGCAGCTTATGAATGAGAGAAATCTGAATTCTATGCCAAGAGCATTTTTTGAAAATCAAAAAGGCCTTGTTTGTTTGAAGTTGAAAATACAGTGTGATTAATTTTTCTTTCTCTCCATATAGTGTGCTAGAGCTCAGTATTCCCATATAATGCTCAAGTCTGTTGATGAATGGAAAGAATAAGTAAACTGGAAAATAGATCAAAATTCTTATTCAGATAATACTTATATTTGGAATCCTGATGATCTAAAATATTCAAGGAACAGAGGGGAAAAACACACACACAAAAAAAATTAGGTCAGAAAAAATAATTATCTTTTTATTATTACTGTTCATTTGAAACAGAAAAACCATATGCATTTCCATGTCTCAGTTTTTCCCACAAAATGGAAAAATAATTCTCTTTTAGTCAAAATGAGTCCTACTTTTGTACTCTATTTGTATTTCTTATGGAGTAATCAAACTTTCAAGAGAAAAAGTTACAAGAGATAAGCTAAAAGAGATGTATGTGTCACCCTGACAAAAGAAACACGGAGCACTTGGTCTTCCAGGTAAACTTCCCACTGCATAACACAGCTTTTTCAGAGGCAAAATTCCCCATCTACCTAATCCTTCTGTCAAGCAGAACCTACATATTTGTATCTGAAGTAGAGGCTGCAGCCATTAATCTTGTGGACAACAAATCAATCAGTAATGTTCTCTGCCCTCAGCTTCTGCTCTGAAGGACAGAACTCAACTTCTCAGACACAAAAGTCTTCATAACCTCTAAAAGTAAGGCAACAGCAAGAAAAATACATTTAGAAGGACATAGCTTCAAGACAGTTAAGCAGCTTTCCAGCAGATAGAAATGTTTTATGGAATCATATTCTCCCTTTTTCACAGAGTTCACAGGAAGAATTTACTTTCTTTGTATTTACAAGCTTTTGTTTTGTGGTGGTCATGAAGGATTTGTCTCCATGAAAAGCCTAAAGTCACTGCCTTCATCTCTGACAAAACCTGGGAAAACCTAAAGCTTTGACTGAATTTCAAATAGAGAAATTGCTATGAACACAAACCATGACAAAGATCTCAACGGGTCATCTAGAGGGAGACTTCACCCTTTTGTGCAAAAGAAGAAAAAGATCATGCGAAGGTACCATTAGATGTGCCACAAGCAAGAAATAAAATCAAGCACAGCATGCGCTGGCTTCACAAGACACTGAAGGTACTCCAACCAAACTTCAGGACACTTTCTGGGCCTGGTAAGTCTGAAGCCTGAGGAAAAACACTCAGTGATGATTTTGCAGTCAGTTACAAAACCATTCCACTTTTGTGGAATTTAATCACTCTAGCCGAGGCAAAGTTATTTGTAGCAACTTTCTGGAGTAAAAAGTCTTTCCAAATGATGTACGTGGGCTTCTCACACAAATGCCAGAGTTTTTGATTTTTAAATATGCTTTTGGATTTTGGAGGGTTGGGGGAAGGTTGTTAGTTTGACTCAGTTTTTAGATCAATAACGCTAAAATAAAATAAAAATTAAAATATGAAT